>JAHLJT010002630.1:119895688-119940684 GCA_031308135.1 Acheta domesticus
CTCTTTCATACGAGCCACCGCGATGAATCGATTTGGTTTCTGTTTCACCACACTTTATTCGGCTGTCCGTTTACTTGTAGCTATGGAGGGGATAAGGAAAACAAAAAACGCTCCAAATTTCTTTCAAAATAAGTACGGCCCATTGATAACTGAGCGCGACTGTCTAATGCAGACACTCAGACTAGGGGGCGGATTTCAATGACTTTGCATATTTTTGTGGTTGCTTCATGGCTTAACTAAGTGAAATTTCTTTACATTTGGTTACAATTGGATGCTACATAAATCAGTATGTGTCAATTTGTGAGCATTTTTGGCCAATTTTTTTTCCTATTTCTGCTTATTTTTGTTGTATTATAAAAGCGCATATTTTGCATATTTCGTTAAAATGAGACTAAATCTTGTCATTGAAAACGCTTAATCTTATCACAGAATCCATTGTTTTGTGGACGTTCATTAATTCGAAGCGCTTGTCACAATTTGCATTTGTTTCTCTTGTTTTCTATTGATGATAAAATACTTGTGTAAATGTTTCTTGAAATATTTTTAAACCAGGCACAAGAAATAAAAGACATACTAGTGATTAATTATTTCTCCTCTGAAAAGGTAATTATATTACACTTGCCCAAATATATTTTCATTCTGAGCATACTTCTCCTGAATTTTATCAAGAAAGGTTTATAGAGGAAATGAGAGTGTTAATTTTAATTGCCTATTAAAGTGCTATTTAAGCATTTTTAGGTCATAAATGCGTTTTTTAGAAGCATATTTCAGGATTTTTTAGGCTTAAAAATCCTCTCACTACTCATGACTTAATGCAGAGACAAAACGTCCAATTCACTTTGGCATTTTGTGTATTCTCAAAGAAAACCCACAATGCTATCTTTCATTTATAACAAAAAGAAGAGTTAATACAAAGATAATGATTGCACTAGATGTTATCTTTTGCCATCTTTAATGGCGTCACAACGTACGCCAGAACGCAAATTGTGGTCCCCTGCACTTCAACGGCTCGCGCCATTATGTTACTGCCTTCTAATACTGGGTACTTTGTATTCGAGGAGAGAAAAAGGAAAGATAAAGGTAAAAATTACAAATGAGAATTCTCTTTCACACATTTTACTACGACAATATTTGAACCATACAATCAACAAATACAGATACAGTAACGACTTTATTCTTAAAAATATTTTCTCAACATCTCTGCAATTATCATAAATTCTAAAAAAACAACAAACTAAACAATATGAAATATAGAAACAGATTTCATAACAGGAAAACAAATAGTATACGATCAGTGGTATCTTTTGATACCAATATATACATTTATACAATAAAATATCGTACAGAACATTACTTTAGTAGGTTACTTGATCTCGCACAAATTGAAATTTACCAATCAAACTACCTTACCATTCCAGGACATCTGTTATAGGTCCTTTACACATTAAAGGAATGTTATAAAAAACCTTTAAAAATTAATGATAATAAAAATAATAAACCTTAGATTAGTACACTTCAAAGTGAAAAATACATTGTTAATTCGTCACTTCAGGAATTGCATTGCTATAATCTGAAATAATAATTTCACTACACAATTTCAAATGTATTTCACAGATCACAAGTAGTTACAGACAAATGTCACAAAAGTAAGAGCATTATAGTCGACAGAGTAACTCCCAGTTATCTAGAGCAGGGTTCAGGCAATCTGACATTGAGATTTAAGATACTATTGATACTTCATGGTACCTCTCGATGGACTGAATTTATTTACAAATGGACGAGGAGTCCAAGGAAGAAGGTCTTACTAGTGTTTGTCCTCTGAGGAAGAACGTTACAATGAAGGAGGGAAAAAAAACTCCAAAAGAAACCAAGTGGTTTCAGTCGAGTTTTGCTTCCACTACAACGTGTGCCGAAGTGCAACGGAGCGGTAGTGCATAATGAAAAATCAATTCTGAATTGGAAGGAAAGAAAATTAATTTTTGTAATCTCACTCTCCGCTTTCAAACTAAACTCGATAGTTTAAATTTAACCGATATACGTAAATGGCTACTGCCTTTCAATACTTTTTACTGTGAACACTTGGTTTATTCTCGATTTTTTATTTCAGTAGTATTATGTAATAACTTTTTTTTGTGTTCTATTTCGTATTTTGTCTTAGACTTTGTACTGTAATCAAACTGTTTTATTGTTTTTTATATTCATTATTATGATTTGATTTTGGGTCTTGTTGGCATTTCCTGTCTTGTAGCATATGTATTTAATAGCTCATATTTTGTAACTTTCTTCTCTCTATAATGGTAAGCTTTTATGAATTATACTGTCCCCTTCCGTTGGGCCCCTCGACAGACCACATTCAGAAAAGTGGAGAACCGAACGTACGTGTACAAAACGTGGGGGGCAGAAATACTGCTCTGCAAGTTTCAACTCTGGGCCATCTAAACCTTCACAGTGGCACAAGAATGGTTCTTTTTTTTATTAAAAAAATCCATTTAGACAATTTGAACTTACTGATATTTCGTATTTTATCTGGCATTTTGTGAACATTGCTGAAGAACGAAGAATTTGAGAATTCAGTGAGAGAGAGAGAGAGAGAGAGAAGTGCATAGAGGTCCTCCAGATCTGTCACTGACAACTTTCTACGAAATAAGATCCAAAATTACAAGAGTATAGTTGAAAAAATGTTTGAAAACTTTCAAAGGTTGGAGGGTGTAAAATTCACTTTTTGCACTTTCACATGGACTATTTTGTTTTGGGTTTACTTCCCGTTGTGTTAAGCCCTTCGGAGATTTTTTGTCGACATAACCAATAATCAGCCAACATGAACAGTCTGAAGGTAAGAAGTCATATGCAAACGCAACCACAAATGATGTATTTGCCAACAAGGTTATACCTGTAGGAACACGATAAGCTCGAAAGACTGGTACAAGAAAGCATTATGAAAAATCATGTTTTAAAATGCAGATTAGTCTAATCGATTACAAAAGGAGTAGATGCACTGGACCGAATAGACGCAAACTATTCTACACAACGATGACCAATGGCTGTTTTTACGCTATTTTAAATACAGGAGGTCAATTATTTAAAAAGGCATCGAAACAAAGACGGATGACAAAGAACAGTTGCTACAGAAAATCGCGTTATGAACGCACACTGAATTCGCTACAAACACGCAAAAAAAATGACCACAAACGTCAATAACAGGTCATCTTGTTCCGAAGACCACAAAAATCTTTTCAAACTAGGAAGTATAAAAACCAGTCATTCTAGTTTTCAAAGAAACATTAGTCTTAACGGTAGCAATGACATATAGTTTTTGATATTTACGTCGGTAAACAACTGTTTAGCTCCTTAGCAAACCAACCATCTAAACAACGGTTTAAGAACGCGTCCGTAGCAACGGCCGCTAAAATGCTCGAGAGTCCATTATCTCACCCTATCCCATTTCGTCCCCTTGCCCTTTTCGTCCTTCCCCGCTCTGCGATTGTTATTTAAAAACAACAAAGAACCTGAATCAACAACCTATGTTACAGAACATCCAGAGTAATGGCAATTCTTAACTCACGAAAGTGTAAAATGTTCATTTTGAATAACTAGACAAATTAGAAATAACAAAATCATTGTATGCGACTCGTCCCTCTATTAGTCTTAAAGGACTGGTGACATAAATAACCATTTTTGTGGCAGTCTTCTTGATTCGAAATTTTCTTTTCAGCAATTATTTAATTTGGATATTCCTACGTCATCACTCTATTATACAAGTTTTACATCCCAACATCGCTAATTATAATGGAGAGAAAAATGTCCACGAAGTTCAAGGAGAATTTCGAAGAAACTACCCCCGAAAAAAATTAAGTCGCAAATCCTAGAAACATCGCTCGAGAACTGAGAAAAGGCGATGTAGAACAACACTGAAGGATCTTGTGTGGGTAGCGCATCAGTGACAACTGAAATACCAACAAGGAGTGAAAGAAAATGCGAGTCTTTCCAAAATGAAGTAACAGGTTAAACCAATATTGTCAGTGACTGAATATTTATTAGTCCATAACAATGTGTGGAAGGACGTAATGAAGTGTGCATTATATAGCAAGAGCATATTTCATAATTATCAATTGAAATCAAGTCTAAATATTTCAGGTGATTTGAAAACGAAGAGTGTAGCGCCGTGCACAAACATAGATGTGGCAACAGGGCGACCGCCACCGGGGTTTGAGGGTGGGGCGTCAGCGGCGACCCTCCACCGGCCCCTTTCGCTCCAGGCAGCCACCCGTGGGGTGCGGACCGCGAGCGCGGAGGCTAGGGCCGGCAATGTACTTCTCGTGATGCAGTGAGACTCAAGTGACGAGTCGTGTAGGAATTCTGCGGTGCTTCACACGATCGGATTTATTCGATAATTAAATAGAAGCGTGGTAGCCGTAGAATCAATATTACTCCTATTAGTGGGGTAGATTTATTTCGTTTCTTTAACCATTGTACATAAAGTTTATTTCGGTGGTGGATTTATTAATAAACTATCAATAAGTTTAACCCACTCTCGCCTGCGTATTCTTGCAACCTGCATGACGCCCCAGGAGCAAACACAAACAGGAGGGAGCTGTTGAAAAAACAAAGGGAGAAGCCAGTGGCAGGGGTGGGAAGTATTCGGAGGTAATAGAGCCTTCCTTCGGCAGACCTTCTCCAGACCCTCTCAGCAGCTCCCGGTCCTTCTACAGACGTGTTCATAGCAGATCATGTAGAAATTGTAGACAGTGTCTCTCTGGGTGGAGGAATCCACACTAATCACTTCTCCACGGCTTGTAAATAAAAGAAAAAGAAAAGCGGATGCAATTCATGAACTGTTAAATTTGGAGAGACAGAAAGTCTCTGCATTGACAAGTGAAGAGACGAATTCAGACAGGCATTTTCTTTTAAGCTTTGAAAACATTTTAAAGTCTTTGCCTGACTTCAAAAAATTAGAAGTCAGGCAGAAAAAATAGACCAGATCTTACTGATGGTTTAAAAGAAATAAATTCTTAGTAATCAAACAAGCGTTTTACTTCACTGGTTTTCATTGATATTCAAATATTAATGGTTTATTATCAATGAATGCAAAATTGTACAAGCGGATATTTATGCTCCTGGCAAGGTATGGAAGCAAATGCTTTTGCAGCTGGCGCAATAACTGCGGGAAAAGGATGTGAAATTCACCACTTTTCTCTCGATCTTTGAAAAATTTCGTTCACTCGCAAATAGCTCTTTTCCGAGAAACAAGATCTCACAAGGGAGCTCGTTTCCAACAACATAAATCTTCTTTCCTGCAAAAAACTTGCTTTCTACGCGGCGGGAAATATAGGAGTATTCGGATGCTTTATAAGCCATATTTTAAAAAGACGCGTTAAAATGGCTTCCTCACGCCAGGGATTAACAGAATTCTTTACGGCATTTAGTTTAAAAAGTGTATTGTGCCACTGTTTTGCCACGCTGTACTACGTCAAGTTTGCGTTCACCGCCTTCTTGAGGAAAGTTTGCCCTTCATTTCGATTACAAAATTTTCTTCACTGACGTGAAGTTCAAAGAATAAGTAGCACTATAAGTGATCCTATATTCAGTGGCAACGATGCTCTACAGTGTTTTTATTTCGAAAGAATGTCTCAAATGAACAGCCGGTAATCTACCTTCACGATTCAATCTACCTAAACGATACCTTCAAAAGCGGTTTAGCAATAACTGAACCACAGAACTTTGGTTCATTCAGAGGAATTTTTCCACTCAACTTCAACACGTTTTCTTTAACTTATATTTGCTGCACGATTGTTCTTTTGAAGACGTGCGGATGGTCCTCTACACCAATCGATCCATGATTGCTTTCATTTCGAAAGACAAATTGTCAATGAACGAACCCTTGCACTCTCAATGAAATGGGAAATTGAAGGACAGTGAATGCGACAAGCGAGAGGTTTGGATGCCGTCAACCTGCAATGCAGCTGAGGAGGAAGAAGCAACAACGCGCGTTGCAATATGACGACAGCGTGGCAGCGCGCACCAAACACAGAAGCTTTCCTTCACGTATTGACCCGTTAGCAATGCCCAAAACTCTTCACAAAGAAGTTGGAAGGAAAAAAACAACCCTCGTCAGACGCAGAGCCGAGCGGACGTGTTTTCCTAAGCGCTCTACCGGCTGCAGGAAGGTGTCGAGAAGACTAGTGTAGTGTAGCGAAGGGCAGTCCGCGTGAATGAGTAGAGTGAATAGAAATCAAGAAATTAAAAGAAATTTTACCAAATAATGTCAAAGCGAAATTTTACTTAGGGTTAAGAAAAATAAAAATTTTCGTTTAAGTCAGGTATGCCAAATTGCTACGTTAGAAGCTAGTAAATTAGATGTAAGCTAAAATTAAGTTGGTTTTAGTTACAGAAGAAAACCTTCCCTCTGAGCTGCTTAAGCCGCAAGGCAGATGTATCCCTTACGACAAATCCCCGCCTCCTCAGAGGTGCTGTGGAGGTGGAGAGGGCGGTTGTGGCGGGAGCAGGGGCGGGCGGCGAGCGGTCCTGACCTTTCCTGTTCCTCCATGTCAGCGTAGGGAGACCCGTTCATTATACTTCCGCCTGCGCAGCACGACCACGTGCGTGTCTTGTTGGGTAATGGTCGCTTGTGTTGGTTTACTTCCACGTGTCCTGGCCCTGTGTATTTAGCGATATTGCTTGGTGTTTATTAAATTAGAGAATTGTTAGAGTTAATGTCTTTTAGTTTAGTTTGTGTTTGCTTTAGCATTTTTTAGAGACTGTTTTAATTGGCGTTCAGAGGTTTAATTGCTGGTTTTAATTCAAGTCGTGGAAAGGGAATCCGTGTGCCCGGTTCGTGACAAAAGTTTTTCTAAAATCTCTAACGCAAGGAAGCATTTGAAAAATGTGCACAACATTCTCGAAATGGACATTTCAGCGATGGCACAAGTCGCATTGCATAAAAGAAACTCAATCGAATGAATTATTTGCAAGTGCATGATTTTGAACAATGTAGTTTACGGGGACATTTTGCTACACACGATGTTTCATTGATTCACGAGGAACTTTCTTTTCATAATTATGGACTCTTTCAATCATGGAAGGACGAAGTGGAGAAGAAGGATGCCCCCAATATGTTAAATCTAAAACGGCAAATTCGAAAATCTACTTCAAATGTAATCGGTCTGGTGCTTTTGTATCAAGACGTACTGGTTTACCTCTTAAAACCCAGAGTACCAAAAAAGTTAATGGCCATTGTCCATCTACTAATACTAGTGTGTGAAGGAGAAACCTTTCAATGCTTTTTTTGTTCCAACTCATGTTGGCCGTAACGTGGATTCGGAACATTTGACACTGTCTAAAGAATGTAGGGCCGAAATTGCCGTTAACTTGGCCAAAAAATCCCTTAAGGAAATCTCCTGGATTGCTTCAGGGACAATGGAGAAATCCGCCGGGAAACACTTCTAACAAAGAAGGAGATTTGGAATATCAAGCAAGATTACAATATCAACAATGAATGGGGTTAGGCATCCCGATGATCTTGGGAGTGTTGACTCCTTTGTATCTGAGGACAGAGAATCTGCATCTCCTTGTGTCCTTTTTTATAAAAGAGGTGAGAAAGCGAAATTTATCCTTCCTTAAACAAGGACGATTTCTTTCTTATTGTTATGAATGCTGGGCAAAGGGAAATGCTTGTAAAATATAGTACAGGTGTCATCTGTATGGATTCTACACATGGGTTGAAGAACAAGTACCTCCCGACGTCTATTCTTATTTTAGATGACTTAAGACTAGGGTTCCCAAGCGCTTTCATTATTTCAAATAAAACTGACACCGAGACTATGTTGTGATTATTAAGTGAAGTTCAGAAGGGCTGTTGGCATTACAAATGCCAAAATTTTTATGTCTGATATGGATCAGACCTCGTTTAATGGTCTGGAAGAAGGCGATGGGGCCTCTGGAGACTCAAGTTGTTTTGTACATGGCATGTACGTCGAGCTTGGGACGGAAATATTCACAAGAAAATTGCAACTCCTGAGGTCCAGAAGAAGTGCTTGGCAGAATTGCAAGCTCTGATGTCAGAGACAGAATGAGCAAGCATTTGATCGAATGTTCCCAATAAAGCAATGTGGGCTCATTGCTTCAGGCTTCACTGTGGGTTTAATACGAACATGCATTTGGAAAAGGATGCACAAAACTATTAAATACTGCTATTTTAATGGTCTTAAAAATCACAGGTTGAATAGAACCATCCACCTGTTGAAGAAATTCCTTAGATATTGTTTTAACGATCGCTTAAATCATCCTTCATAAAGGGAAAATTACAAAGAAACTGTCCGATTTAAGACGGAGGCACAGAAGATCCTTGGAAACGTGGAATAGAATAGTGTTGTAAGTCTCTGAAAACTCCTGGCAAGTACAAGCCAGTAATGTATTTAGTAGACAGCTCGTAGGCAACTTGTACTTGTTCACTTAGGTGTTAATACTGTGAAGCGCATGCACAAATATGTTTGTGAATGCAGAGATTCCAGTGTAAAGTGGAATATGTGCAAACACATTCACTTAGTTTGCCAGTAAGTATTGCAATAATTAATAAATTAATGAGGTATCTAAATGTAAAGATTTTTCTTAAATTGTATTTTATTGTTTGAAGGTACTTAAAGAAGAAACAATCTGCCTTTTCGGAAAGTGCTGGGTTGCAGAACAGGCAGAGGAAGAGGACCTTGCAATTTCAGAAGATGTTAGAGCTTGTGAAGGAGTTGCTGCGAGTCTTCAAGGCACTGATGGGGAAGCTGCCATCAGGGAAGAAGTTACGAGACAATTAACAACGCTCGTAGACATTGCACAGAATGAAACAATGTGAGAAAACTCCAAGCATTAAAAAAAAATTCTTGCACCTAGTTTTCCTCTTTTGGCTGCAATAGATCAACAAAACAGCACTGCAAGTGGCAGAGAAACATTGAAATTTGAATGGAAATAATAAAACAGAAATAATGCCATGCATATTTGTTCATAGCAACTTCTTCTGGTCACACGCCCTGGTACACCAGAATTGAGAAGCAGAGGCGCATCAAGAAAAGCAGAATTTCTTCTACAAATGAAGCAATTTCAAATGCAACAAATTATTTTCTGTTTAGAAATTTGGAGAGCGGGGATCATGATTAAATTTCGATTAGCCTGAGGCATAGACAAATTATAGATGTAGACTCAAATAGAAGGTATTTGATTGCAGTGTTGATGAGGAACGCCAGAAGTTAATAGAATCCTTTACGGCATTTAGTTAACAAGTGGTATTGTGCCACTGTTTGCCACGCTGTACTACGTCAAGTTTACTTTCACCGCCTTCTTGAGGAAAGTTTGCTCTTCATTTCGATCACAAAATCTTCTTCATTGACGTGAAGTTCAAAGAATAAGTAACACTATAAGTGATCCTTATATTCAGTGGCAACGATGCTCTACAGTGTTTTTATTTCGAAAGAATTTCTCAAATGAACAGCCGGTAATCTACCGAAACGATACCTTCAAAACCGGTTTAGCAATAACTGAACCAAAAGAACTTTGGTTCATTCAGAGGAATTTTTCCACTCAACTTCAACACGTTTCATCCACTAGTAGTTGCTGCACGAATGTTCCTTCGACAACGTGCGGATGGTCCTCTACACTAATCGACCCATGATTGCTTTCATTTCGAAAGACAAATTGTCAAATGAACGAACCCCTTGCACTCTTAATGAAAGTTTGTGACAAAAGTTATTTCTAAAATCTCTAACGCACGGAAGCATTTGAAAAATGTGCATAATATTCTCGAAATGGACATTTCAGCGATGGCACATGTCGCGTTGCATAAAAGAAACTCAATCGAATGAATTATTTGCAAGTGCATGATTTTCAACAATAGTAGTTTTCGGGGACATTTTGCTACACACGAGTTTCATTGATTCACGAGGAACTTTCTTTCATAATATGGACTCTTTCAATCCATGGAAGGACAAGGTGGAGAAGAAGGATGTCCCCAATATGTTAAATCTAAAACGGCAAATTCGAAAATCTACTTTAAATGTAATCGGTCTGGTGCTTTTGTATCAAGACGTTCTGGTTTAACTCTTAAAAACCCAGAGTACCAAAAAAGTTAATGGACATTGTCCATCTACTAATACTAGTGTGTGAAGGAGAAACCCTTCAATGCTTTTTTGTTCCGACTCATGTTGGCCATAACGTGGATTCGGAACATTTGACACTGTCTAAAGAATGTAGGGCCGAAATTGCCGTTAACTTGGCCAAAAAATCCCTTAAGGTAATATCCTGATTGCTTCAGGGGCAATGGAACAAATCCGCCGGGAAACACTTCTAACAAAGAAGGAGATTTGGAATATCAAGCAAGCTTACAATATCGACAATGATGGGGTTAGGCATCCCGATGATATTGTCAGTGTTAATTCCTTTGTATTTGAGGACAGAGAATCTGCCTCTCCTTGTGTCCTTTTTTATAAAAGAGGTGAGGAAAGCGAAATTTATCCTTCCTTAAACAAGGACGATTTCTTTCTTATTGTTATGAATGCTGGGCAAAGGGAAATGCTTGTAAAATATAGTACAGGTGTCATCTGTATGGATTCTACAAATGGGTTGAAGAACAAGTACCTCCCGACGTCTATTCTTATTTAGATGACTTAAGACTAGGGTTCCCAAGCGCTTTCATTATTTCAAATAAAACTGACACCGAGACTATGTTGTGATTTTTAAGTGAAGTTCAGAAGGCTGTTGGCATTACAAATGCCGAAATTTTTATGTCTGATATGGATCAGACCTCACTTAATGTCTGGAAGAGGGCAATGGGGCCTGTGGAGACTCAAGTCGTTTTGTGCATGGCATGTACTTCGAGCTTGGCACCGAAATATTCACAAGACAATTGCAACTCCTGAGGTCCAGGAGAAGTGCTTGGCAGAATTGCAAGCTCTGATGTCAGAGACAGATGGGCAAGCATTTGATCGAATGTATGTTCCCAATAAAGAAATGTGGGCTCATTGCTTCAGGCTTCACTGTGGGTTTAATACGAATATGCATCTGGAAGGATGCACAAACTATTAAATACTGCTATTTTGATGGTCTTAAAAATCACAGGTTGGATAGAACCATCCACCTGTTGATGAAATTCATTAGAGATTGTTTTTACGATCGCTTAATCATCCTTCATAAAGGGAAAATTACAAAGAAACTGTCCGATTTAAGACGGAGGCACAGAAGATCCTTGGAAATGTGGAATAGAATAGTGTTGTAAGTCTCTGAAAACTCCTGGCAAGTACAAGCTAGTAATGTACTTGCTGGGATGTACAATATTTAGTAGAGAGATCGTAGGCAACTTGTACTTGTTCACTTAGGTGTTAATACTGTGAAGCGCATTCTCAAATATGTTTCTGAATGCAGAGATTCCAGGGTTAAGTGGAATATGTGCAAACACATTCACTTAGTTTGCCAGTAAGTATTGCAATAATTAATAAATTAATAAGGTATACAAATGTAAAGATTTTTCTTAAATTTGTATTTTATTGTTTGAAGGTACTTAAAGAAGAAACAATCTGCCTTTTCGGAAAGTGCTGGGTTGCAGAACAGGCAGAGGAAGAGGACCTTGCAATTTCAGAAGATGTTAGAGCTTGTGAAGGAGTTGCTGCGAGTCTTCAAGGCACTGATGGGGAAGCTGCCATCAGGGAAGAAGTTACGAGACAATTAACAACGCTCGTAGACATTGCACAGAATGAAACAATGTGAGAAAACACCAAGCATTAAAAAAAATTCATGCCCCTAGTTTTCCTGTTTTGGCTGCAATAGATCAACAAAACAGCACTGCCAAGTGGCAGAGAAACATTGAAATTTGAATGGAAATAATAAAACAGAAAATAATGCCATGCATATTTGTTCATAGCAACTTCTTCTGGTCACACGCCCTGGTACACCAGGATTGAGAAGCAGAGGCGCATCAAGAAAAGCAGAATTTCTTCTACAAATGAAGCAATTTCAAATGCAACACATGATCTTCTGTTTAGAAATGTGGAGAGCGGGGATGATCACGATTAAATTTCGTTTAGCCTGAGGCATAGACAAATATAGATGTAGACTCAAATAGAAGGTATTTAATTGCAGTGTTGATGAACGCCAGGGGTTAATAGAATTCTTACGGCATTTGGTTAAAAAGTGCTATTGTGCCACTCTGTTCTACGTCAAGTTTGCTTTCACCGCCTTCTTGAGGAAAGTTTGCCCTTCATTTCGATCACAAAATCTTCTTCATTGACGTGAAGTTCAAAGAATAAGTAACACTATAAGTGATCCTTATATTCAGTGGCAACGATGCTCTACAGCGTTTTTATTTCGAAAGAATTTCTCAAATGAACAGTCTAATCTACCGAAACGATACCTTCAAAAGCGGTTTAGCAATAACTAAACCAAAGAACTTTGGTTCATTCAGAGGAATTTTTCCACTCAACTTCAACACGTTTTCTTTAACTTATATTTGCTGCACGATTGTTCTGTTGAAGATGTGCGGATGGTCCTCTACACTAATCGACCCATGATTGCTTTCATTTCGAAAGACAAATTGTCAAATGAAAGGACCCCTTGCACTCTTAATGAAATGGGAAATTGAAGGGCAGTGAATGCGACAAGCGAGAGGTTTGGATGCCGTCCACCTGCAATGCAGCTGAGGAGGAAGAAATTCCTTGGAAGCCACAATGTCCGTTGCAATAGAACGACAGCGTGGCAGCAGCGCACCAAACACACAAGCTTTCCTTCACGTTCTTGACCCGTTAGCAATGCCCAAGCTCTTCACTAAGAAGTTGGAAGGAAAAAAAAACACCTCTCGTCAGACGCAGAGCCGAGCGGACGTGTTTCCCTAAGCGCTCTACCGGCTGCAGGAAGGTGTCGAGAAGATTAGTGTAGTGTAGCGAAGGGCAGTCCGCGTGAATGAGTAGAGTGAATAGAAATGAAGAAATTAAAAGAAATTTTTACCAAATAATGTCAAAGCGAAATTTTCCTCTAAGTTAGATATGCCAAAGAGCTACGTTAGTAACTAGTAATTAGATGTAAGCTAAAGTTAAGTTGGTTTTTAGTTAATAGAAGAAAACCCTCCCTCTGAGCTGCTTAAGCCGCGAGGCAGCAGGGCACTGTGTATCGCTTACTACAAATAAATTGCCGCCTCCTCAGGGGCACTGTGGAGGGGGAAGTGGCGGGCGGCAAGCGTCCGCTGGGCGAGGGGCGGGGCCCGATCGAATGACGGCGTTGGTCGATGCAAGTAAAAAATTCAAGTTTGTTGACGTTGGTGGTTATGGGAGCATTCTCAAGGGGAAAGAGCTGCAGGATGGAGCAAGAGCTCCAGTGTCGGAGGACGGAAGTGGCCACGCTGCGGAGAGCACCAAACCACCCAAGTTCCAAAAAGAAATGCAATTTTTAACACCATATGTAATTGATCATGACAACCGGCAGAGTAATTTTGTGCCTGCGGCCAGTGCACGTACTGAGAGATTTTCTGAACATCAGAGAGATACATGGATTAGTAAATATACATCCCCTCCTGACTGGTTTGCTACAGACAGACTACGCAGGCTCACACATCATATACGGACTTCGCTTTCGTAAGAGAAAAACACTTGGTGCCATATTCCACTGTTCCAGCAGTGGCTCGCACGACAGCGCGGTCTTACACAGACCCATGCACTAACACTCCCTAGCGGCCAGTGCACGTACTAAAAGATTTTCTGAACATCAGAGAGATACATGGATTAGTGAATATAAAGCGCCTCCTGAATACTTTTGCGTCAAAGGGCGTAAGTCACTATGTTTGGATTAAAAATTTGGGAAAATTGGTGACTGGGCAACACAATTCCCACGAACAAGGAATTTGTTTCTAACACAGGAGAAACTAAATGCTCACATGCTATATGGCAAGTCCGTGTCGCCTACACATTTGACGTTGCCAACTTCTCGAGACCAGTTTTAAGCACGATTTCGTTATTAAAAATTCACGATTAACAGTCGCCCGGTTGTGGCGTACGTTGATTTCGAGATGCTCACCGCTCACGTCTCTTCGTGTGAACCCCCGCCGAGCGAAACACGGTAAAGTGTTCCTCACGTTCAACACAGCGCACGTGCGCTACCTTGTCCACACGGTGCAACACTGGGCGTTGTATTGAGTTGTGTACAATGCATCCAGCTTATTTTCTTATCAGCCGAAAGAAGAGAAAAAGGGAGAGGCGCATGTGGACGCGACCATGATTTGTTCAAAACTTCACGAGAAGGTCTCCTGCAGATTTTTCTCTATCGTTGGAGCTAGTGAGAGGACAGATTTCCAAACAAAACAGTGATGAGTGCAATTCGGCAGAAATAAGGCTGGCGATTACCCTGCGGTACCTGGCACCGGCGATTCGTACTCCAGCTTAAGTTTCACGTCTCATGTGACGAAACAAAGCATTTCCAGCGTATTTTATAACCAGTCGAAAGAAGAGAAAAGAGGCACGTGTGGATAAGAGAATAGTTTAAACAAGGAAAAAAACAATTACACGTGATTTGCAGAACGATCGCGATTTATTTAAAAATTTTACGAGAATGTGTCCTGGCGATTTCTCACTTTCACTACAACTATTGAGAGAACGCATTTCCAGACCAAATACTGTAATGAGGGTGCAATTCCAGCCGAAAAAAGGCTTGCAATCACTCTGCGTTACCTAGCTACTGGTGTCTCGTGTGTGATGAGCCAACCATTTCACCACCATGTGGCTTCGAGCTCCAACGAGGAAGAAAACAACGAACGGGCTACGAATTGGAAAACATGTTGACACCTCTCTGGAAACTTCCAGAAGATTTCCGCCATTACCATGGCGATATATAAGGACCGCCCAAGCTCCTGAGAGCAGTTCAAACGACAGCCACGCCAGGAGGCGGTTCCCTCGGGAGCCGCGCCGGAGGCAGTTCCGGCTGCGGTTTCGGCCATGCTTGAAACTTTATTCTTGTAATTTTTAATATTTGATAATTTGATATGGTTCATTACACGTGCTCCAGCCTAAGCTTTACTTTCTATTTGTCGAAACAAATCCTTTCGGAAATAATTCTTGAAACTGCAAGGTTCATCAAAGAAGTTATTGAGGAGTACATGAAGGGGAGACCCATATTAAGTCGTCTAGAGTTGCATTTCTCAAAAGTTAATTAAAAAAAGTTTGTACTTTACACAACATCTCTGCAAAATCTACCGATCGTATTTCAACTCTAAGCGTGTTTTAAATTTAAATGCCCGAGCGTCAGGCCCTGGCCACCGCCCATTCACTGCGTCCGTTATACGCAGTCCCTTGCGGATGGCGACTCGAGCTCTTTCAAGTGTTGGAGAGTGAACCGTATGGTCCAGCTTGCTCAATCAAAAAAAAATTGAATGTGTAGGACATGTCCAAAAAAGGATGGGTTGTAGGCTACTAAAAAAAAGAATTAAAGATATGAGAGGAAACGGTTAAAAGATGGAAAAGCCATAGGTGGATCAGCTCGCTTCACTCAGAAAGAAGTGATGAGTTTACAAATTTATTATGGCAATGCAATTAGAAGCAACCCAGGAAATTTTGAAGGGATGAAAAGGGCGATATGGGCAATTTTCCCCCTCGTCTTTAACAGGTGATAACCCACAGCACTGTCAGTTGTCTGTGTGGGTAATGACGTCCTATAAAAGTTTTTTAAAAAACCAAGACCCAACCCGGGGACTGCTCAGAGAGTGAGTACAAGAGGAAATGTAGGAAGACACATTTCATGTACTTTTCAGTTTTGTCATTGTGTGTTATAATCCTAATGCTAAGCCTCCTTATAAAAACAAGCGTGACATTGTTGCGAATATCCAGTACCGTTATTGTGAAATAGTGTATTTTCATGCCAATAAAATATTGTTAACATCATTAATGATGCTGGGCATAAGGTTTGGCGACTACCACCTTATCGCTGTCATTACAATCAAACAAATGGTGTGGAATGATTGTAAGAGGTTACAAAACAAAAGATCGAGGGACAGATTTCTCGAAACTGACGTTTTCAAGTATTTAAGGTACACATTTTTTAAGCCCATTTGGAGCGACGTATTTTCTTGTATACGGAGTAGAAATGGAAATGATCATCCAAATGTCCAACAGATGGCGCGGGATTTACATGAACTCGTGTTTAGAAACAGCGCGAAGTCATCAGAAAATAGCAACTGTTTGCAATTTGACCCAATTCATTAGAATTCAGTTCTCAGTTTTTGTCGACTTGATATAAGTGAAATAAATAACAATGATGATTAAGACAATAACGAAAATGACACTGAAGCTCTTTCACTATTGACTGATAGCATCGAAACATATTACAAAGACAACAGGAAGAAACCTATCCTTGGAAGCTGCACCACCATACGTTGGGCTTAAGACAAAAATTAAATAAATGTATGATTTTCAGCAACCTATAATTTCAACAAAGAATTTTTAATGTATGTATAGAATTACTTGGTTTGAACACTGTTGCGAACTAATAAAAAAATTGAAAGTGTGCTTTCCAAATGTGCTGCCATCTGACGAGAAGTGAGCGAATGCTCGAAAGTCCCCCAAAATTTGAAATTCCTTTGTTTGATGGTTTGAAGTAACGACTGGTAACGACGATTCTCTCGTACCATCTCGTACGTTATACTCTCTGTCTGCTGTTTGGATCCAAAATGCCGAATTATAGGCGTTGTTGGGTTCCCAATTGCCATGATCAGCGAGCGGGAGATGCGCACAGAACCAGGCTGCTTTCTTTTCCCACAGATCCGCAGCGGTAAGTGAAATTCGCAGGATTCTTTTGTGATGGTTTCATATTACGATAATGAATATTACACAGTAATTTGTGTATCAATCACATTAAACTGAATATAAATATTGTTTCTTAATATATAAAAATTGATGTAATACAAACTTAATTATATATTATAGGTGTATGAATTGGCTGATGGCTATGTGCCCCTTCCACACCTTAGTGAAACGTAGATTTGTGTGCATTGAGCATTTCTTGCCGGCAATGTTGACTGCATTAGGCAGAGCGGGATGGAATGCTGTGCCAGTAAAATTCACTGATGTGCGTCCTGGGTTGCCGGAAGCAGCACTCAGGACGTTTTTAGAAGGCATACCAACTCACAAGCGGAAGTTATTATTTTGAGCCTCTATTAAATGAAATAAAATAACACTTATTCAAATCTATCCTCTGCAGGACTAGCTCCACCTGCTCTGAATGGTGCAGTCGACATTCCTTGCAATGTCGTCTCATGTTCTGGTGAGCTCAAAAACATTTCTTAATTGTGGTGCACATCCACACATTTTAATTCTCGTGCACATTTAATGCATGAGCCACCTTGTATGTCAATACATTTTCGTTTTGTATTACAGGTCCTTCTCCTGATGGAGGAGAGAGAACAGAACGTGTGGAAGGGGTCACTGCTTCTTGCCCCTTGTCATGTTCTGGCGGGAGCAAAACGTTTTTAATTATTAATTAACGAAAGCTCGATTCATCTTGTATGTCAATAATATCTTCTTGTTTTGTATTACAGGCCCTTGTCCTGCAGTTGTAGGGCATAGGGAATATGTAGAAGGGTGCTTCCGTGGAGATTTTGGTGGATCTTCCGGTCACTTGTATTCAGGTGAAAATGTTTTTAATTTGTGGTAATTTCTCTTGGGTAGACGGTGTTTTATTAATTATTTTGTATTTTATAGATCTTGCTGTACCACTTGGTACAGCATCACCTGGATCAAGTGCTGGAAATTTCATTTTGCACTCGCGCTTGGGGAAGCGCAAGGCGGGTGGTGCCCCTGGTGCTGTTCCGGTTCAAAAGCAGATGCGTGCCTCCTATTGCGAGTCATTGGTTTTATTAATATTTGCTTATGAAGTATACAAATTAGTCTTGGTTAATTTTGATACTTGGTGTATACTGCATATATACATTATTTTTGCATTAATGCGCGCATATTTTACAGTTAATGTTCATTCTTAGTAATCATTCTACGTGTGAAGGTATTTGTTCAGTGTAATGTTCACCTAAGGTAAATAGTTTCGGATGATTTAATACTATACTAAACTGATCAAAGAGTAGTGTCATGGCGGACGGTTGCGTCCTTTGTGCCGCTCCGCGATTTTTGCGTATTGCCGCGGATACTGAGGTGCGATCTCAGTAAGTTTTGGCGCGAACCAGGATTTATGGTAGGAACTGCATCCGGACACTATGAACAACAACAGGAGTGAGTAAACAAGCGGCCTCCGCAGGCGGTGGCTTTGTGGCAATCGAATAGGGCAAGACATGTGTATCACCAAGGGTTTTAATCCATAGCCGGACTTGCTGAAGGTAAGCGTGTGATATTAATTGCAGTGTAAACCAAGTGCCAGTGTAAATATATGCATTTTATTGTATTGCTGTGTGTGCTCGTTGCAAAAAATCCAACATGGCTGCTGAGTAGCGTGAGTACGCCAACTGCTGCCCGTGACGCCACGGTTCACCTGGCGCTATAATATGTAAATTAACGCCCTCCAGGCAACAAATTCAGCTAATAGGGGGGTGTTAATACAACGAGGCAACCGGTCCCTCTTATTTAAAACACACGGAGGCCGCTTATCAATTCAAATGTGCCTACAATTGCGTATTTCATGACCGGGGGCGTGTAGCCTTCCATAGCGTCATGACGCGCCCCAGCTCTGCGCACGGTGTGGCCCCGCGTTACACCCAAAACGGCTGCACGAAATAATGATGTTCATGTACTTGTGTATTTATGTGCTTATGTATTTAACTGTGTAATCCCCTCTGCCGACATGATGCGCCCCCTCCCGGCTCCACCGCGCAACATAAGCGCAACGTGGCCACGCTTCATAACAGTGCCTCGGTAGCCGAGGTGGCAAGCCGCTGGCGCGGAGATCGCAATAGAATAGAATAATAAATATTCTATTCTATGATTTAATACTATACAAAACTGGAGTGGACATAATATTTTGGTTTGAAGTTATTTCCTTAATCCTTGTCTGAGAATTTGTGTGAAAACTTGTTTCTCAACTCTTCGTTTCACTACTTCATAAAATGCCCGCTTAAGTCTTGGAACGGAAGGTCTGTGTAACGGTAACCAGCGGAAAATTGGTAGATTGTGTGTGGAGACATGTCAGCTCTGTTTCTGATCTGCTCAACACGAAAAGAAATATCTCATGATACCTATCTTCACATGACAATTGAAGAATTGTTCTTCGATGGTTTCTGAGAAGTCTTTGCAATTTTTGCACATTTCATAATTCAAAACCTTTTTTCAGGTTCTTCAAACAAGGGAGTCACGCAGGAAGATACTTTGTCAAGCCGGACATCCAACAGCAAAGATTACGCCTGTCAAAGGTAAACTCTTATCTGTGGCACTGAAGCTAAAGCGTAAGATCAAAGGGTTGAAGAAAGCAAAAGATCCTGCCGGACATCCAACTGCCAAAATTACGCCCGTCAAAGGTAAACTTTTATCTGTGGCACTGAAGCTAAAGCGTAAGGTCAAAGGGTTGAAGAAAGCAAAAGATCCTGCCGGACATCCAACTGCCAAAATTACGCCCGTTAAAGGTAAACTTTTATCTGTGGCACTGAAGCTAAAGCGTAAGATCAAAGGGTTGAAGAAAGCAAAAGATCCTGCCGGACATCCAACTGCCAAAATTACGCCCGTCAAAGGTAAACTTTTATCTGTGGCACTGAAGCTAAAGCGTAAGATCAAAGGGTTGAAGAAAGCAAAAGATCCTGCCGGACATCCAACTGCCAAAATTACGCCCGTCAAAGGTAAACTTTTATCTGTGGCACTGAAGCTAAAGCGTAAGATCAAAGGGTTGAAGAAAGCAAAAGATCGTTTGGAAGCTCTCACTCCGACTAAGAACTTGAAATGGATGAAATGGTTCGGGGTCTCATGTTCCCTGAGTTGCTTACCATTATCCGTGGAAATATAAGTAATTTCCAACGGGAAAGGTGCCACAAGGCGGAGCACACAGTAGGAAAATGTACTGGCTTTGTCTGTCTTTAAGCGTAGTCCTAAGGCATATCGTCTGCTCTGTTGTTACCTGACTTTGTTGCGTCCCCTTGAACGTGTTCCTATGGATACTGGAATGTCTTTGAGATGATGCGAGGTGTGGCCAGCACCATGTCTGATCAAGACAGGTATTGTACCTTGATGTTCGACGAGAAGTCTCTCAAACCACGTCTTCTCTATAATGATAAGAAGGGCCTGATCGAAGGTTTTGTTGATTACATAATTGGTCAACATGCTCTAGTTTTAATGATTCAGGGCATGAATCGGCGATGTAAAGGACCTATTGTTGGTTTTTTTTTTCAAGCAAATCCACGCCCGCCGATATTCTTGCTGAAATAATCAAAGATGCGATAGTGAAACTACAGCAGATTGGTTTCATTGTCAAAGCCACTGTGTGTGACCTAGGGTCAACAAACATATCTGCAATGAATCACATTAGTGCCAGACTGACTGGCGAAAGGAACGAGAGCGTAAATAATGGAAATACAGAGGCAAACCTCGCTCACGCCAGCGCCGCCGGGGAAGAGAGAGAGGCAAGAAGCCCCCAAGGCCAACGGAGAAACTCTCCGTGATGCACACCCAGCTTCATGCTCCCGGAAGAAGGCGAGGAAACCGAGCACGATGACCTTCCACCGAGGACACAAGCTGTGTGTTGTATGATGTACCCAATCTCTTCAAATGTCTGCGCAACAATTTTTGTAGGGCGTCAGAGATTGAATGGGATGGGGATGTTGCTCGGTGGGCCAACATAGTTCGTCTGTGGAGGCTCGACCCAGGACTTTTTAGAGTACAAAACTTTACCAAAAATCATGCGTTTCCCTTGATGAGATCAAAGATGAAGTTTTGAGCCGGAGGTGTGCGGGGCGAATGCGAACTGAGGCAGTTCTGGGTACGGAGAGGCCTCTGGTCAAACGGCGTTTGGTGGATGGTTTAAACACCGCAGACGTCACTCTCGACTTCGATGCGCTGTTTCATTATTCAAATGGCTCAAATAAGCGAGGGGACTACATTAAAGGACACAAGCGAACAAATAGATTTGTCGTCAATGCACACAGCTGTTTGGGCAATAATGCGCAAAAGAAATCAGGAACATGAAGTTTCCGACCTGGAAGTTGCGCACCGAGAACGGGGAGGACGTTAGTGTTACAGCCTCCAGAGAACTTATAATTTTCCGCTCTCTGCTCTTTGCTAGAACGACGTCTGCCACTTTATTGTTTCATGTACAACTGATGTTGGCACAACAGTTATTTCATTTGTTTACTCCAGTGTGGAAAGTCTCTCTGTTACCGCCATTGAACGATTGAACAATATGTGCTGCAATGGCCAGTTAACAGTCAAGATATGAACCCAATTGAAACTAATTGGACAATAGTTAAAAAGAAGCTAAAAAAGTAAGATAACACGTGAAGGCCTGGTGGAAAAATTGAAGGAAATCTGGAAAAACGATTCAGACATCAAAATGCAGTGCATTGCACTGATAAAAAAGATGCCAGAGAGGGCCAGAATGCTCATAAGTAAAACAGGAATGTTCACAAAATGTGTTGGGCGCAGGGGCTGGGGCTCCTCGCGAGCGTGCTGGGCGCGGCGGTGGTGGCGGTGCTATTGGCGATCGGTGGGGTGGAGATGAATCCCGGCCCTCCTACTAACGGCGATATCATCGACACTATCAATAGAAACCACAGAGAAATGATAGACAGAATTGATGTTTTGCAGGCCAGGGTCGCATCGGCGGAGGGTACGGTGCAGTCGCGGCAGACAGCGAACGAGCGGCTGGCGCGAAAGGCCGATTACCTTGAGAACCAGTCGCGACGTAACAATATCATTGTTGCTGGCATCCCGGAGCAGCGGAACGAGTCGTGGGCGGACTAGGAAAGGCGCATTCTGGGCTTAGCAGAGCAGCTGGGTGCCGGGCTGGAGCTGCACGACATCGAGCGCGCGCACAGGACCGGACGACGGCACCACGGACAGCCTCGCATGATTGTGGCCAAGCTGGCGTCATTCAGGAAGCGGGAGGAGCTGCTGCGTGCAGCCCGGGAGTCTCTCCCGTAATGGCAGTGCGCGCGTCCGCGAGGACTTGAGCTGGGCAGTGCGGCAAACGCGTAAAGCGTTCATGCCCTTTTTACAGGAGGCGAAAGCTAGCGGAAGGCAACAGTTAAATTGTTTACGGGAAAACAAATAAATTAAAACAATATTACAATAGGAAGAAACGTAGCAATGAGATTAGCAGAATCATTACCCTCTGGCTGCGGCATCTACATGGATAGAATTACTGCATTCTCTTCATGCCAAAGCTCATTGTCAAGGCACGGGAGCAATTGCAAATCATAGGACACCTCGACAAAGCGAACTCAATCCCGATTGGCAGATGAAACAGCGAGTGCTCACGATCACATTGCGGGCCTCACTGCAGCGGCTCGAGACCCGAGTAGTCCCAGCGACTGGAGACCGACTGCCCTCTCCAACAGCGTTGCCAAGTTGCACTCGTCACTAATTGCACGGAGGCTATCCAACGGGATCGAGCAGAACAACGTGCTACGCCACAACAGATTGTGCAAGAGCACAATTTCCTCGTAGGCAAGTTGCTAAACGCACCCCGACCTCTCAACAGCCTTCGTCGACCTGACGAACGCCTCCGGCCCCGTGTCGCACCAGGCCGTCAAGGAGGCGGTGCGGGGAACACATTTGCACTGGCTCCTGCACGCAGCTCGTCACCGCCAGCGCCAACTGTTTTCAACATGCCGTATATAACACATGCTTGAAATACCGTAAGATACCAGAGGCCTGGAAGACCTCCAAGACGGTCCTGATCCACAAGAAGACCCATCCGCCTCGTCAGGGACAGCGAGGGGCCGCGAAGCGAGATCTCCGCGGCGGAGCGCGTGGCGCAGGCGGCGCCCGAAGAAGAGGAGAGGACGTGTCCGCCCTTTATGAGGTCGAGCGGGAGCCGCTGGAGCTCCACAGCTTCGAGGCGCTCGAGGTCGCCACGCGGCTCGCAGAGCGTGCGAACACCGCCCCGGGCGACGACCGCCTCACCTACGCGCACTGGAGGACGGAGGACCCGAACGGTCGCCTCCTCAGTGCTGTGTATAACACCTGCCTAAAGTTCCGACGGATTCCGGAGGCGTGGAAAAAATCCAAAACAGTGCTAATTTTTAAGAAGGGCGACCCTACCAGGCCGAACAACTGGCGGCCTATCGCCCTCTCAAGTACAATCTACAAGCTATACTCATCTCTACTCGCCCGAAGGCTTTCCCGTTGGGTAGAGGAGAACGACGTCCTCTCGCCGCTCCAGAAGGGCTTCCGCCCAACGGACGGCGTGCGAGAACACAACTTTCTCGTTGAGAAAATCATAAAGACTCTCGCGAATCCCACGCCGACCTGTCCATCGCGTTCCGGGACCTCACGAACGCGTTCGGGTCGGTCTCGCACCAGGCGATCAGGGAGGCGGTGCGGTGCGGTGCACGGGCGCTGGAGCGACATTCGTCGACATCGTCAGCGACATGTACGCCGGCTCCAGCACGCAGCTGATCACCGCTGGCCTCCAGCGTAATTTTCCCTACCGCGCCGGCGTCACAGGGCTGCCCGCTCAGCGCGGCAGTGTTTAACATAACTATAGACACCGCTCTCCGTCGGGCGTTGGCGCTTTCCGACTCTCCGATCCCGGGAGGCGCCTACGCCGACGACATTTTGCTGGCGGCGCGCGAGCCTCAGACATTACAGCGCATATTTAAGAAGTCGTACATACTATGATACGACGTACAGGCGTGTGCTTGACTTGACGCAGCCAGACATCTGGTACGGCCGCTACATGTGGGGTTCGCGCCGCAGGCGCTAAAAATAGCACAGAGGGCTCCCCTAGTATTACTAGGGAGCCCGTACGGGATAACGCTCGTGTCCTTGAGGACTGATGCGGGTTGCGTTCCTCCTAAGAAAGGCCGTAAAAAGCCGAGTACGATGTTTTTTTTGGACTGTTGGCGTGTTGGAACATGCTGTAAAGGATGTGATGGTGGCTGATATAAATAAGCGTTTTGAGCTGGTAGCATATGCAGTCGGTTTTGAGCGTCACAAGTCGAAGGACGCGTGGCATGCTCATGCGTTTCTGCATTTTGAAAAACCGTTGCTTTTGAGTGATTTACGTACATGTCTGGAGGAGCTGCGTCAAGAACGTAAGTACATGTTTGCTAATGATGGAGTATTTGATATTCAATCTTGTCGTAGTCGTCGTAATTGTTTAAAATATTTTTCTAAAGAAGATAGACATGTTTATCATAATGTTTCTGAGTCTGATTTGTCTTTCTTTTATCAAAGTTATCATTGGGCAATGTGTACGTCAGTTTTTAATGTTTCTGATCCTTTTGTTGCGCAGCATTGGTCGCGTTATAAGTACTTGGAGAGGTTTCATAGAGAGGTGCATAGTGATACTTTGCGATCTGTGGAGTTGCGTAAGGTTGATTTGGCGCGCAACAATTGGACTTTGGAAGTGGCCGAGTGGTGGAACAAGTCTTTAGATACTTTTGATTTGTTAAGGAAGAAACAGCTTTATTTGTGGGGACCGCCTGCTGAAGGTAAGACGCGGTATATTGAGTTGTTGTTGGGGGGTACTATTAATGCTAAAAATATTTACTTGCCGGAGCCAGGTAAATTGTTTCGCAGAATTGAGTAAGGAGCATAAAGTTGTAGTTTTTGAAGAGTTTGATTATAATCTTTGGCGGCAACATGTGTCTAAATTAAAGAGGTTGTGTGAAGGTAGGCCGTTTCCAGTTGATGTTAAAGGGTTAAGTTGTCGTGTTGTAAATTTTGTTGGAATTGTTATTTTTATTTCGAATTACGAAATTATTGATGATGAGGCATTAAAATCTCGTCTATTGTTTGTAGCTGCTGAACAGGATGGTTTTGAAGGCGAGGTTGTTTGGGCGACTGAGGATTGGAAAGAGGCGCCGTTTTCGCCGTGGTCGCCGCCGTCACCAGAGGTCTTTAAGATCTCGGATGATGAGGATTAGAAGAATGAAGCGTGCTATTGGTACTTTGCATTTTAAGCCTATGATTCGTTGTATTCAGAATGATCATACGTTTAGTAGTGGGGCGTTTGTGTGGAAGACTGGTGTTCAACCATTGTTTAAGGAAGAGTATTTAAATGATTTGTTTGTTCCACCTGGTCCGTTATTGCGTAATTTAAGTGTTCAGTATGCTAAGTATTATGTTGCGCAGATGGTTATTACTTTTAAGAATCCTTGTATAGTTGGTAGTGATTCGTATCTTCAGAGCGGGCATTGGTTTCAGTCTAATGAGCCTTTGCGTTTTTCGTTTATGTTTGGTATTGTTCATGATAATAGCCCTCCTTTAGTTATTGGTAAAGAGTATCAACATATTCCCAATGTAAGGATTTATCCAGGGTGGAGTCGTACTTACGTTATTAATTTTAAACCTAAGAAGTATATTAGTACTAGTATTTTGTCAAGTGGTGATGATTATAAATCGTTAGAGAAAGTTGTAGCTTATGAGGAGTCTACTGTAGATCCTACTGTAACTAAGATTGTGTATGGTGTTTATCCTTATTTTAATACTAAGGATATTCCTGCTGATGAAGCTTATGAGTATAGTGTTGGTTTGGATGTTGATATTCGAACTAAGTTCATTTTCTGTAAACGTCATCAGGCTAATTTTGCTTAATAAATAATTGTGTGTAGACATGCTGGCCGACTGCGGCAGCGGCATCGGCCTTCAGATCAACGCCGAAAAAAGCGACACCATGCAACTGGTGAAAGGCATCGCTTCGACAGGACACCAATTCATTGTGGATGGTGCTCCTATCCGGCGACTGTCGGGGGCCAGCAACACCCGCTTCCTAGGGAACACAGTTCCTGACAAGCACTTCATGCGCCCTCTCAAGAACGAAATGGAACTCATTACAGGCGCCCAACGTGCCCCCTGGCAAAAACTGGATGCGTTCCAGCAATTCCTTGTCCCCCGTCTGCCATTCCCAATGACACTTGACCTGACCACTCAAAAAGTGGCGAGAACTATTGATCAACACTTTCGGGCATTCGCACGGGAAACATTAAACCTTCCGCAAAACAATAAGGATCAATAGATTTTTGAGCCGAAACTTAAGCGATAAGGACTTGCAGAAGAAAAGCAGACGCGCTTTTGATGTTGCTGTTAGTAACGATGGAATAGTTATAACGAAATATGATAATAAACCAGTGCTTTTTGCTTCCAACTTTCTTGGCGCAGGAAACGTGGAAAACTGCAGAACATGGAATAAGATTTCTAAAGAATACATAATGGTAAGAAGGATTACGTCGCAAACGCCTGCGAAATTGATAACGGAATTAAATGTTAATTAAATTAAAAATTATTTTAAAATAAGTTCATGACATCATTTGCACGATTTAGGATATATAAAGAGAGGGCCCTCTTTGACAACGCTCACTCGCAGTCAGCACGTCGCCCTCACACTGATCCGTATTCGCGCTCGCAGCAGCAAGATGGCAACAAGTCACAAGCAGACGACATCAGAACAAACATCAGCAAAAAAACGGCGAAACCTGTAAGTTACTAAGTTGCAACGAACGCACATCTTGAAAAATTGAATGTTTCAAACGATACATTAATTATGTTTTCAAATGATGCATGAATTGATTTTTCACAGAGACATCGTACATGCGCAGCCATTCGATGAAGAGGAGCACACCGACATGCTTGTGCCCGAATCAGATGATGAGCTGGCGGATGAATTGGCTCTCGCCATTCCTCCAGACGTACAATCGCAAACTTTAGAAATGGCTCTGCCCTTCAAAACACAGAAACCAGATTGTGTAAGGGCACACTATTTCAATCGAGAAGACGGCGAAGCCGTAAAACTACACCCGGGGAGACCCGACTGCAGCGTCTACGTGTACAGGCGTCTCAAAGCCCGAAAGTAATTGTTATCTTATAGTATAAACATACAATGTAGCACTAAAATTGTCTTCTCATTAAAGCGCTTTATTTTTTTTG
The DNA here is from genome assembly GCA_031308135.1 of Acheta domesticus. Taxonomy (NCBI): domain Eukaryota; kingdom Metazoa; phylum Arthropoda; class Insecta; order Orthoptera; family Gryllidae; genus Acheta; species Acheta domesticus. Next base: position 119,922,709 of record JAHLJT010002630.1, read on the forward strand.
TTATAATCCACGGGAGGAGATGACAGCCAAAGCAGAAAGCGAAAATATCCGTTTAAATTTTGCAAATATTCCCAAAGGGTTATTTTTCGAAATTACCGGCTTACAATTAATAGTACAAAATATGACAAGGAATCCTACGTTGCGACGTTAGATGTGTTTTCGGTCTTCTTACCAGTGAGGTATGTAAACGGCCGTGATGAAATTCAAAGTTTTACATTACATGAACGTGTACTTGTTTTGTCTTTCTTCGTTACACCCCTCATAAAAACGCTGGGGAGGAGCAATTTTTAAAAGAGCATCCAAACCTTACCTACCTAGGCGTGAACGAAAACCAAGCTAACGTCGTTCTAATCTACAAACGAAACGACCTCTATCGACCCAAAATATGGGCATATATCAGGAGTATGTTTGTCAAATATGGTATTTTGTAGCAAATAAAAATTGCCATGTGTAAACAATTGAAATATGTCATTCAATTTCCTTCCTACCCCTTATTATCCCGATTGCGGTGTATGTTGATTTTGAAGCGCTCACCGTTCCCGTCTCCTCATGTGAGCCTTCGCCGAGCGACTCTTTTCTTCAGGCCTACCAACTTCACGAGCCCTTTTCGGTAGGTCTTCAAGTGGTGTGCGATTTTGATGAAGCGCGCTCCCAGAGAATAGAGTTACGCGGGCGCGACGTCGCCAATCAATTGATCGATCATTTAGCGGACCTTGCAAAAGAATATGATCTTTTGAAGCATCCGGTGCCTCTCCTAATGCGAGAGGAAGACGAAATTGTCTTTCAAAATTCCGACGCCTGTCACATTTGCAAGGGTCCTTTTCTTTCAAATTCCGTTCGTGAGAGAGATCACGACCATTTCACGGGTCGGTTTCGCGGAGCGGCGCATCAAGATTGCAACGTCAACTTCCGGGCTCCGAAGCACATTCCCGCCTTGATGCATAACGGAAGCAGGTACGACTGGCATTTTCTCCTGCAGGCCTGGGCCGATAGTAGCTCTCAACAACTGAGCGTGATTCCGCACAATCACGAGAGATTTGTGTCCGTTTCTCAGACAATCGCAGGTGTGGAATTGCGCTTTTTGGACTCTTTGAAATTTTTAGGCGCATCACTTGATGGCTTGAGTCAATCGCTTTCTGATCGCGATTTGAAATTTACTCGGGCGGCGTTTCCCGACGATGCGCTCTTTGCTCTGGCACGCAGGAAGGGCGTCTTCCCGTACGACTATGTCGATTGCATGGCGAAAATGGAAGAAACGTCTTTGCCGCCGCGCGAGGTCTTTTTCAATCGCCTCAAAAACGAACACATCTCGGACGAGGAGTACGCCCACGCGCTGGCCGTGTGGGCGGCCTTCTCCTGCCGAAATTTAGGTGAGTACGCCGATTTGTATTTGAAAATCGACGTGTTGTTGCTCACCGACATTTTTGAAACCTTAGAAATTTGTGTTTGAAGGTGTACGGCCTCGATCCCGCTTTCTATTTCACCGCTCCCGGTCTCTCGTGGGACGCCATGCTCAAAACAACCGGTGTCACGCTAGAGCTTCTCACGGACGTTGATATGGTTCTCTTTTTTCAAAAAGGCATTCGGGGAGGACTCGTCCAGGTGGTCGGGCGCCACGCCGAGGCGAATCACGCACACGTGGGGGATTCCTTTGATTCATCTGATAAGGAATCTTATCTCTCCTATGTCGATTGTAATAACCTTGATGGTTACAGCATGCGTCATCCACTGCCCACAGGACGGTTTAGATGGTTGACGGAGAACGACATTTGCGCGTTCGACATCAAGCAGGCGGGCGCTCAGACCGATCGCGGATACGTTCTCGAAGTCGACCTCGACTATCCAGACGAGATTCACGATCGATTGAGCGATTTGCCTCCTTGTCCGGAGTCACGTGTGCCCCCCGACACGAAAAGCAGGCAAGCCAAGCTGATGGCGACGCTGTTGCCCAAGCGTCGCTACGTCATTCACATTCAAAATTTAATTCAGGCGACTTGAGTTGGGCGTACAACTCACCAAAATTCATCGCATTCTCTCTTTCGACCAAAGTCCTCGGCTTGCCGTCTACATGAACCTCAACAACTCACTTCGACAGCGCGCGTCCTCCGACTTCGAAGATAAATTTTACAAACTCATGAACAACTCTGTGTACGGCAAGTCGATGGAGGACGTGCGCAACCACCGACGCGTTTATCTCGTGAACAGATGGTGGGGGAAGTGTGGCGCGAGGAATCTTATCGCGGATCCAGCTTTCGTGCGGAGTCACCACGTGAAGGGGGATCTCATGACCATCGAGTTGCTGAAACGGAGGTGAAGCTCACGAAGCCCATTTATTTAGGATTTTGCATATTAGAAATTTCAAAATTAAGAATGTACGACTTCTTTTACCAGTATTGTAAAAAGGAGCTTCGTGATCTTCACCTTCTGTACATGGACACCGATTCATTTGTTTACTCTACCTCCACGAACGTGTACGCTGAGATGAATCGGTGTTCAGAATGGTTCGACACGTCTTGCTTTCCTCCCGGTAACGCGTTCGACATCACGCCACGCAACAAAAAAGTGCTGGGACTGTTTAAGGACGAATTGCGGAAATGATCCCATGATACAATTCGTAGGTTTGCGACCCAAAATGTACTCCTTCTCACGCGCTCTCAGTCGACCGTTTCTCGCGCGAAGGGAGTGCAGCGATCCATTGTTAAAAAATATAAATTTCAAAATTATCTGGATTGTTTATTTCAAAATTCTAGTCGCATTGACAAGCAATGCTGCATTCGGTCCAAACATCACATCAATTATTCATTTGTCCAAAACAAGCGGTCGTTGCGTGTGGCCGACGACAAACGCTATTGGATCGATACATTAACGAGTTTGCCATGGGGCCATTTAAGAATTATATTATCCCATATTTCCCATGTTAAGAATATTTTATCTTCAGACTTTCATATAATCGTGTCCTATCAGCGCTTGTAACACGTCTCTTTACACGTCTGTGCTAACCGTCTATATGATTATATTCAGTCTGAAGATAATGTATTCGTGTTTGTGTCTATCCTTTGCATAACAAATAGTGTTTATGTCTATCCTTTGCATAACAAATAAAATATACATGTAATATTATGATTCTAATAAACACTTCTTGTATACTCTAATGTTTTTCTATTTCTCTCACCACCAGGTAGGACGAGAACATCACGATTGATAATGCACTTGCTAATTTACAAATATCATCGCAAAATTTTTAACCATGTACCATTTGGTTTCAATAAAAAAATAATTCTTATTGCACTGTTTTCATATTTTTTCCCCTGTCACCGCCTTGTAGGGTTTCCTTTTTTTTCTAGCATGACCCTACATTACACTGCAGACGCTAGAGGGGGAGGGGGAGCGAGCGCCGATAGAGGCCTCCCCTCCCCGCCACGCCCCGCTCAAGGCGGCGGCGGCATCACGCCGCACGACATCCGCCTACGAGCCACTTCCCAGAGACGCTGTCGCGGTAGCTCAGAGCCAGCGTGCTGGGCCACCCGCTCTTCCTGGAGAACTAGCGAACAGGAAGCGGGACTCAGGCCTGGTTCGAGCCTACCTCGGGCGGCAGCGTCGTTTTTGAACAGCACCGCTGCACTTACGCACCTGCGCTTCCCCGGCGACAGAGCGCGCGCGTGCTACCACGCTTCGCCGCCAGAGCGCAGCACGCGCGCGCGCTTCCCCGCTTCGCAGACAGCGCGCGCGCACGGCAACGACCTTGTCACGACAACACGGCTTTGTGACGTCACAACGACCTTGTGACGACACAGCTGGGTTATAATTCGTGGCGCCGGTTGTTTACAGTGCCGGTCCTAGGACGGAAGTAGATAAGATAAGCTACTTAGGTCCTGGCTCCGGCACTTTCCCCCTACTATGGTACAACGCCCAGAATCTGTAAAATTATATAATATAAATATGGGTGGAGTAGTCAAGCTGGACTTTTTGCTAAGTATTTATAGATCATTTAGGCGTTCCAGAAAATGGACTGTAAGAATGATAACCCATGCCATCGCCCTAGCACTTGTGAACTCGCGACTAGAGTATAAAAAAGAAGCCAATCACTCAGACCCCACCTCAAGTGGGGCCGATGAAAACCGTCCGTAATAAAAAGCAGATGTGGCAACAGATTTCGGAGGACTTACTAAGTAACATATATTAAATCACCAATGCAGTGTGAAAACAGATTCAAAACAATTCTCAAAAGAAAAAGAAATGTTGATGAACACAATAGAACCAGTGGGAATTATCCACGCACTCCAGATCCATATGAAGAGGAAATGGAATCCATTAAGGCAGTGGATGACACTGTGTGCCTCCCCTCATTATTGGTCCTGGAGTAGCTTCCTGCAGCACTACTTGTTTACCACCAGCCGAACCTGTCAAAAAAGGAGGAAAGGGATATCGACATTCTTGTGGAATTGGCAGAGAAGCGAGAAAAAAACAGGGAGAAGATGCACCAAGAAAAAATGGAGCTACTGCGGATGTTTTTGTCTCAATTACCAGGGACATCAAGCTCTCATAATTAAAGATTTATTCGAAAAAAAGTGGATTACAAATAAAAATTCTATATTAATTCAGTTATGTAATTTCTTTTCACTTCTCCTAACCACCTCACTACATAACACTACATATCTAACACTACATAACAGTGCATTAACTGGAAGGAACCTGAATTTGAACCACATTGAGAACCTTCAGAAGAAAGCAGTCGTGGGAGGTGCTATAATAAAATATGATGCTCTTTCGACTATGTGGAAGTCAAGTCTCAGTAATTGTCTGAAACGCCCTTTCAGTAACCCAAAAGCTTTCTCAATTTTCTCTCTGGTTTTACAGTGCGCTTTAATATACTTTTTCACAAAATTACGTTTTCTACAGGTCTGTAAGGAGTAAAGAAGGGTAGGTTTAAGAGGGTATGCCGAATCACCATTTAGGTGGTAAGTATTGCAAGGGCTGCAGATATTACTAATTTCATTGAACACAAAATACAAAAACAGCGAAATACCAAAAGGGAAAATACTAGCGAAAAGCCAGCAAATATAAAAACATTAATACACGAGTGAATTCACTGATCTCGAATGTCACTAGTAGAAAGAAACTGACCCGTGTTAATATTTAGTGCCGACGAAACTGCGAAAAAAAGTGTAAAGAAAAATAGAAATAAGTTACGATGTACTACGTACAATAAATTCGCGAACAGCTGTTTCAATAGTATCCTTACCAATTTATCATCGTAACTACGTACAAAAGCAACGGAGTTCGTAATTTTAAGTACATTTTCCTTTCGAAAAGAAAATAATACATCATCTGAACTGTCCGTACTTGACATCAGTTCTTCAATTGCGTTTACAATGCGACATAAATCCATTTCGGTACGTAGCTCTTCCAGAGCTCTTCTAACCTCACAATGACGAGACGCACAGAACTGCACTCGATTGCGCCGTCTCGGCCATCAGCGCAGTCTAGGGGGCACCTCGCGAAGCGAAACACGCAGTCCCGCACTAGCGCAACCTAGCGAACGAATGAAACACCGCAGTTGCGCCGGAGTTGCTCTGGGTGCGCACCAGAGCAGCGAATGAAAAAATTTAGTCAGTCAGAATGTATGGGGCTTCTGGATGGGCACAAGACTGAGGAAATCCAGAAGACACTCACTTATGGGAATTAAATATCTGGATTTTTTTAAAAAAAAGCAAAACCAGAGTTGCAGATGCAGTTATTAATACCTTCAGCACATTATTATGGAAATGCAATTAAGAGATAGAGCTCATCAGAGAAAGACCTGCAAAAAGCAGTTTGGTCACATGGCTTCACAAAGCATCCAGTGATGAAAAGCAATACACGACGCATGTCACAAACGAGAACAGCCTCGGTGTCCGTATCAACATGCCAAACAATCCGGTGCGTTAGCAATTTTAGCACAAAAACAAATATTCTACAGGCAATTATGGAAGTTATTAAATCTGTATTTCAAGATTTATGTAATGCAAAGCTCTTATCAAAATCTATTGGTGGCTACAACCAGAATGCCTATGAATCCTTTCATTCCAAAATTTTCCTCACGACAGGATTTTTTTGAAAGGGAATTGTGGACAATGGCACAAACGATGCAGTAATTACTTTCAATGATGGAATGCTAGGAAGATCGAAAGTTTTGGAAAGACTTGAGATTGCTTTAGGCCAAAACACGAGCACGGCTGTGAAGAACGAAGCCCGCGCAAGAACTAGGCCTGCTGCATAATGAGCTTCCCAGGCAAGACAATCCAGAAAAAGGTTAAAATTACAAGAGGAGGCTAAGAAACAAGAAACAGAAGAAGTTTCCTATGTCCTGGTGTATTTTAATGGTCTGGAAAATTCAGAGGTAATGCAACATATTACTAGATCTTTAAATTTAATTATCTGGAAAAGTAAATTTTTATATTAACCCATTAGCGCCGAGCGTTGCCTTTTGGCAACGGAAATGGCCATGTTTTTGTAAAGCCCGCCAGTGAACACGTGCGCGCCAATTTTCTTTATGGAACATCTTAATCAATTGGAGAAGCATGCTCCATGTGACCGTGGTCGATTTTGATTGTTTGCTTTATAGACTCCGTGTCCAGACGTGTTGAAAGTTTTAGCATCGCAAATTGACTTGAAAAAATGGACATTCGCTTCGAGTAAGTAAAACTTTGAGGTGATCTTTACGGCTTTCTATGTATTTTCCACCTAATAACATTAAAAATACTTCAATTCGCATGTAGAGTAAGTTTTACGTAACATCTAACTAGATTTGGCCATGCTTCACGTGTTTCAACTTAGTGTTAACTTTTAGCAACGCTAGGCGCTTGTAGTTGCTTTATTGTCATTCTACATCAATTACGTAATATTTTACTTTTGGTAACAGAAGAGGCTTCTCTCTTGCTGAAGCGCTCGATATTCTGGAAAATGATGAAATTGAAGCAGATATTGATGATATTTTTATCGAGCCACCCGAACCGAACTTTGACACCGATCAAGATTCTGCGGAAGAAGGTGATGAGAGGTAGGCTATATTGTAACTAATATATTTTTAATATTTTACTGCTTTGTTGTTGTTTCTATTACTATTATTATCATAATTATTATTATTTTATTATTTAGATTAGTCGACAATCTTACATCTCGACAATTGCGAGCTGGCGCAGAGATAAAACTGACCAACAATGAGAGGTTGGGTATCAATTATGACGTGGACGAGACGTTGCCATCCACATCTAAAGCGAACACAGCAGCATCAGAGGTTGGTAGGCATGTTCCAACTAGTGACTGTACAAAGAATTGGATGGAAGAGAGGGAAAGGGAAAAACGTGTCTTCATTCCTCTATGGGAAGAAGGCGCGGATTTTGACTTGGAGAAACCTACTTTATTTCCAGAGCCGAATTACTTGAAATATAAAGATATGTCCATCACAGAAATCTTTGAAGAATTCATAGATAATGAACTTATTGAGCACCTAGTTGTGGAAACAAATAAATACGCTGCATTCTTGAATTGCCCTGATCCAAAAAATAACTGCAGATGAAATTCGATGTTTATAGGTATTCTGTTTGTTAGTGGATACAACACACTACCATCAAAACGGCATTACTGGGATAGTGGAGATGATATGAGGAATGTAGCTGTCTCTCAGGCTATGCGAAGAGACAGGTTCCTTCAGATTTGTAGATTTTTGCACTGTGAAGATAACACTAAACTAAACAAAATGACAAGGCTTGAAATTCGACCTGTTATGGAAATGTTAAAGAGACGATGCATTGATAACTTTGTACCAGAAGAGAATTTGTCGTATGATGAATGTATGGTAAAATACTTTGGGAGACACAGTTGCAAACAGTTTATTCGAGGCAAACCAATCAGATTTGGTTATAAATATGGAGCCTCAATACTAAAGATGGCTACTTGGTAAATTTTGAACTGTACCAAGGGAAGGGGCCTAAAGGAAACCCAGAGTACGAAAAGTTATTTGGCAAAGCTGCTAGCCCCCTCATAGTTTTACTCGATGAGCTTCCTGTTGAAAAGAGGCAATTGAATTATACTTTCTACATGGACAACTTATTTTCCTGCCCAGCTTTATTCTCGTACTTGACATTTCAAGGTTATTCAGCTATTGGAACAATAAGAGAAAACCGTATTCCCAAAATGTGCCCATTGACTAGTAAGCAGACATTCTCTAAAAAGGACCGAGGTTATTTTGAGACTGCAATGGAGAAAAATGATGGGCAGTTATATGTCCGATGGATGGACAATGCAGCCGTGACCATGATTTCCTCTTCTTGTGGCACCCAAGAAGAAGGTAAAGTAAAGAGATTCTCCCAACGTGAAAAGAAAAACGTAATGATTCGAAGGCCGAAAGTAATTGCAAAATATAATTCATACATGGGAGGTACAGATCAAATGGACCAAAATCTCAGTTGTTACCGCGTTGGAATCAGGAGTAAAAAATGGTATTGGCCATTGATTACATGGATGCTGGATGTGGCAATACAAAACAGTTGGATTCTGTACAACAAAGTAACAAAGAAGCGAATACCTCAATTAGACTTCAAGAGAGAAGTGGCCTGTGTATATTTGCGGACATACGGTGCGCTGCCCAAAGCAGCGGGCAGGTCAAGCTGTTCACCAGCGTCTACAGACAGCCGAGTGTCGGACTCCATACGATTTGATCGAATTGATCATCTTCCTCGGCACATTGAGGAGAAAGAAAAAGAGAAGATGCGCTTACGTGGGTGTACATCAATTGTGAGAACAGAGTGTGTAAAATGCAACGTTGGATTGTGCATTGATTGTTTCATCCCTTTCCATTCTCGTTAGTTTTTTAATAAGTTTAATTAAAACGCAAATATTAATATACAGTATCAAAGCAGTGAATAAAGTTTGTTTAAACAGTATACTATGTGTTTTCATTCAGAGTCGAAAAGTGGGTAGTGTAGGCGCCTAGCGTTGCCTTTTGGCAACAGTCATTATTTCAGTCATTATGACTCCGATTATGTTGAAATTAATTTCTTTATGCTATATTCTACGCATTTAAGCCATGTTCCTTAAAACTCTAAGAAAAAATGAAAAAAATAATTTCGGCGTTAATGGGTTAAGGAAGCGAGTGCTTACAGTATTGCGTCCCTTAAATCTTACATATAGTTTGACGGAATTTACTTGAATTGGAAATTTATTTCTGCATTAGAATTCATTCAGATGCAGAAAAATTGAAGGCTCTTACAAAATTAAGTAAGCGGTACATATAGGTTTTGTGGTGAAATGTCGTTGCATTTAAAGTTAAATGATCACAAGTGTTGGCACTGTCAACAATGCTGTTTATTTCAAGATTTCATTACATGCCAACGACAAGCTCATTTGGTGAACCTTTGGTACACGTTATCACTTAAATTCTCTAAGTACGAACTCAACATCTGGTTCCTCTCCGTCTGCACAAAAAAGTAGCACCAAAATGTATTAATAAACGGACAAATTCTACAACTACACCTCAAAACGTGCCATCAAATCAGCAAAAACCGTGTGGTTAAAATCTGAAATGAAGCGCCGGTGCGCTGCTCGTGACGAAAATGCACTGCAACAATACTGGCTACAACAGGAACTTACGTTTCGCTTACATCCTCTACAGCGGGCGGCCGTTGAAGATACGGAGTCTTCACCATCATCTCCAAGAAAAAAGATGTACAGAAAGCTAAGTTGAGCCTCATCTGCCACTCGAGCACAAGTTTACAACCCACCTACCAAGTTCCGAGTAATGATAATTCAACCCACATTCAAACCACCAGTTCCACCCTCGTGTCTGTAATCTTTCCTCCACTTCTCTATCTAATAGGGGCATTTCTCTTCTAAATAGGGCCTCAAATACTGCCCTCCCACACTCCTTAATAGCTTTCACAAAAAACAGTTGTGTCAAAGCAGACTAATATCAGTATTTCTGTCGAGACTAAACACAACCTAGCTCACACCACCCACCACACAATCTATCACAGGAGACAGAATCCAAGTAAATTCTGTTTTTCACCACGCAAAACAACTTGCCACAAAACTAACAGAAGACTTAATCATATCTAAAGCACACAAAGGCAACACAGTAGTGATTCTTGACAAAAAGACTGCGACAAAAATCTATGACTATCGGAAAGACAACCAATTACCCCACCAAGAAATATCTTAGCCATCTTAGGAACTTAATAATTCACAAACCCTGCTTCCATATCCCAGCCAATACATACCGTCTAACCCTTGTCCTCCAAGACTCTATGGCCTTCCTAAATTGCATTAAGAAAATATACACCCATCAGACCCGTAGTCTCTTACACAAACACTTTAACACACAAACTCTCCCAGAAATTAAATAGTCTCTTTCACAAGTGGTCGGTTGTTCAGTAATCGCTGAAGACCGTTTAAACTGAAGCCAGTCCAGAACTGCCAATCCTCGCAACTCTTGGGTATTACGCTATTGAGAATTTTGTGTATGTTGCTGCTGAGGAGTAAATAAATGCACTGCCAGTCGAATAATTGTTAGCGTTCCCACAGCATGTGCTAAATTAAGAAGACTTTACACATATTTTCCCGGAGGATTTTCACTTTATTTCATAGTTGCTGAGATTTTTAAATTGAGATATGTTACTTTTGGATAAAAAGTAGAATAAGATGAACAGGTATAATGGATTACTGAGTAACTTATCAAAACTGTATAATTCTAAAGAACCTGTAACAAGTATTGTACCACAGTTTCTGGGTTGATGGCCCCCATCTCGATCAGGTTTTTCGTCCAGTTTCCTGATCCTTGAGCAAATGCTGAGATGGTCCCTTGTTTTGCTTCTGGACATAAATGTAACTTCATTATTTGTGCACGTCTTCTGAATTTCAGTGGGAAATATAGTTATTCAAATTATCGTTTTTCATATTATCGCGGCAAAAAAGTATTATTCTTTCATGAAGAACATGAGGGTTCAGGGCAGAAATTTATAGCTAATTTACCTTTGAAAATATATTTTATTATATAGGAGCGAATATTTTGTCAACAAAACTCGAAAAAACTCTCTTTTCTGTATTCAAAATTCGACTAGAATATGGTTTAGGATAGAGACCACAGAATTATGAAAACGTGCACAAATTAATTTCTCCCCATAGCTCGTCATACGCAGTTTTTAACTGGTTTTGACGTAATAAATAAATAAATAAATAAATAATAAATAAAAAATTATTCTCTTTGTATTATTCACAATTCATTATATTGAAACATCTTTAAATAATTTAAAGTACACAAATTTATGAATACTAATATCATATATTTAATTATATCTTTCTTCATTTCAGGTGCCTGACCAAGAAGAGTGGGAAAATATTCAGATTGGATTCTGTGACCGATGGGATTTTCCAGGATGTTGTGGTGCCATAGATGGCAAACATGTAGTGATTTAAAGCTCCTAGAAAGCTCTGAAAGTGAATATTGAGGGAAAGAAGTTACAATTATAGGACTAGCAGAGCCGAAGAATAGTAGAAAATGCTTTTGGAATATTAGCAAGTCGGTTTAGAGTTTTTAATCAGCTCATTGCAGTGAAAGTGTCAACAACCATCAAAATAACAAAAGCAACATGTGCCCTTCTCAACTGGTTGCACACCAAATCCCCCTACTCATACACACCACCCGAAGTGTTGACTATGAAAGACATTGTAATTCAACAGTGATTGCAGGACAGTGGAGAGCAGAAATAACTGAATTACAAGGCATTCAGCGGTCACGCACATCAAACCGGGCAACAAGCATTGCGCAGCAATTGAGAGAAAAAGTACAAGGAGTACTTCAATGGAGAAGGAACAGTTGAATGGCAAGACAATATGATTGTTTAAGAGAAAAACTTTATAAGGGCATTTATTATCCCCATACCATTGTCACTTTTCATTCCTGAAATTGTATACATCAGTTGGTGCAAAGTTGGAGCCCAACCTGCCAACTGGCAACAAATTTGTGTCATTTTGGACAAACTGTCCTCTACACCCCCTGGGAAACAACTCCTTGTCCTCTGTCAGTGAATCCCGAAGGGCAGTAGGTAGTTTGTGCCTCCTGGCTTTGATTATAGATTTTGTCGTGTTCACAGAACGCATTAAGTGGCTGTCTATAGACGCGCCACGCCACCTACTAGCTATGGCATTAATCAGGCATTAACAATTTGTACATAAACATTTGTAAATTTATATAATCTACATTTCACGTTTGTTTTTTATGTAATTTTCAGATAGCTCATGAGGATGATAGCAATGCTATCGAAAAGATCTTAAGTACAATATATTAGATACCACACAACACCCATCTTTTATTCATTATTAAAAGGTATCTACACCACCAGCAGTTACATTAATGATACTGTTAGCATTTTAGAATCATCCAACTCTCATTCTTTGCACGATAGATTTTTGCATGTAGTTGGAATATTGGTTTCACTAAAACTACAAGGAAAATAGGTTCTTGAATTCTTGTGCTAACAACTAACTTTTCTGCACTGAAAGTGAAAGACTAAGATATTCCCCAGATTTCATTGTGTTTTGCACAATACTATTTTCTATTTCTCAGCACAACTGTTTCTATTGTAAGCAGTCTTCATATTTGTTTGCCTCATCCACGCACATTGCAGAAAGTATTCTCTAAATACAACACCAATATCCTAAAAGATCAATGCCAGGATAATTTCTTGTTGTATGTGAAAGACACATTCTTCCATTGAGCAAAAAGATGTTCTAGTGGCTTTGACGATGGATGAAGTTCATCTAAAGCGCTATTTAGATTATAAAGGGGGTAATATTACAGGAGCTGCTTATACAGTGAAAATGCTGCAACATCCGCATATGACTTTATGATACAAAGTCTCTCTCTCTACTTTCGCGGGTGGTGTAAATTTGAATTTTGCGGTGTACTTAAATGGCCTGAATATAGAACTTCTTTGAAAGATGGAAATGCGAGCCAAGACTGATCAGCTGCTGACAGTCATATTTGTAGCTCTATTCATGTTCGTGGTGTCTGCATTATTGGTGTTTCTTGCAGTTTGAAAGCCGTTTCTTTGTAGAAATATCAATTTCCTATTGAGTATTCATTGCGATAACGGCAATAAATCTTGTCTGGTGACTGTAATACTTGCAGCTGCAAAATACGTAAGTTTTTTTTATGTGAATTTCTAGCTAATTTGTAATTCATACAATACATCAATTTTTGTTGTTTTTTTCTTCAGAAGAAGAAAATGGATAGATATGGAACATATAGGGCAAAGAAGAAGAGACCCAGCAAAACTGTCAAATTGAAGGAAGCATTGGAAAATAAATTATATCAGCAACAAACTATGGTACAAGAAGACAAGTAATTCAATGCCTATTAATTGTCAACCTTCAACATCACAACAATCCACTTCAGAGAGAACATGGCTTATTTCAGTGAACTTGCAGAAGACATACAAGCATAGGAAATCATAAGAGGTACTCTAGTTCACAGCAGTATGTGGGAAAATATTTTGACAGGATGCGAGTGTGAACAGTGTATTCCAAAAGTCTATATATTGGCATAAAAGAAACTATGGAGTTTGCACAAAAGGTTATTACAATGCGTTCTAACTGTGAAACAAAAAGTAATGACTGTTGCAGTAGCCCAAGAGTAGAACCTAACCATCCACTTTGGCCACCTGCTGATGTAAATGGCAAAGAGGTGGAAGGATTCTGCAAATAGGAAAGGGCCACGCTGCACATTTTCAATGGCTGTTGGATTACAGGAATGAGTGTACCTGTTTGTAGTGATCACATGAAATGTTTGTGCAATACAAGTCAAAGGAGGAGTGTTAGCCTTTTCACGTAGTGCTGTTCGAAAAGCACATACGGAAATAGGTTCTGAAATTTGTAAAGATGACTCGCATGATTTACATTGCCGTTTCCTATGACGGAACATGGCATCAAGGTGGGCAGTGCCATTATACAAAATGTATCCAATATGCAGGAAATGAAAAGCAAAGTATGCTGTCATTTACCACTGCATGTCCACTGATGATGCTTCTAAACATTTCAAATGTGCTGGTGGTGCAGCATGGAGTTTTTATAATTGACACTTGCTTCTGGTATGAAGCCACCAAATCATAATACTCATTCAATGAAAAACTATTTTGTCTAAAGATGTTATAAAAATGATGCCTGTCTATCAAAGATTGGCTTCCAATGAATTGTTAGAAAGATGCACCAGTGCCAAAACCCGAAATGTAAATGAATCATTCCACAGCACCATTTGGGCAAAGTGCTCTAAAGAAATTTTTGTATCAAAAAGAAATTGGGAGTTGCAATAATAAATGCAATAGGAGAATCGAACATGGAGGGTGAAATAAGCCAGACTTTAAAAGAATATACAACTGGAGAGAAACTTGTCACCATCAGCGCTGAAAATCTGTTTGAACAGAGACCGTCGACGAATACATCATAGTGAGGTAGCTGCACAAGGTGACAATAAAAGAACCAGGAAAAAACTAAAATTAATAAAATCAGCACAGGAAGCACACAAGAAAGGAGCAGAAGGTCCAACTTATGGGGCAGGAGAATTTTAAACATTTTCAGATAGTAAAAATTGGCAAAACTTGTCAATAAATATTTGAAACTCTTTCTCAGTGTTCTCTGTTACGATATTCTTTTGAAACTTCTTGACTCCAAATGATGTTCTTGGGCAGTTAGAAATTCATAATTCTCATTTGTGTACCAAACCTGAAAAATCTACAGAAGAATGCTTTTGTCGAAACCAAAAGGGGATGGAGGTGAAGGTTCAGCCTTCCTGGAAAAAAGTGCGAACCATCGTTTAAAATTTTTTCAAAACTGTCAAATGAATGGAACACAAAAACAGTGTCAAGGGCAGTTTAAAAAAAACAAGACCCCTGCTTAAGTTTTTAGTTATTTTTTGATAGTGAAATGATTGAACAGCTTGTTCAACGGTGCCATTGAAAAGAACAATCAATTTCGTTTTCAGCGAGGGTTACTTTAGAAAAATGGATCGGTATCCTCTCCCACTAGCGTGTTTTGGATTTGAAATCAAAAACTTGAAGAAATAAACGTTGGCAGTTAACGGGTGAAATATAGAACGCGACCGTTGGAATCGACAAACGCCGAATATCTCCCGTGTGCCCTCGCCACCGAAGGGTTTGGATCGCGGGAACCGTGGCTGCGACGGAGTAACATCGCAAAGGGAGAAACAGTATTTCCGAACGGCAGCTGCTTGCATTTCACCACAGATAAGAGCTGCCGAAAAATTGCTCGAATGTTAATGAAGAAGAGTACGGTGAGTGACGGTATCAAACGGTTCAACAAGGTAAAGAGAATCGAGCTACACCCTCAAAGGGGAGCGCCCAAAGACGTTTTCAAAGAGAAAAGAAAACTGGATTCTAAGGAAGGTGAAAAGAAACCGACTTGAACGCTGAAATGTGCTGCACTAGGACTAAGTGTAGAAATAGGAGAACCCCTGCCTTCTCCTCCTCACCATTTCAAGACTTGAACATTGAATGTACTCATACTATTAAATTATATGTAGCTGTTACCATAATTAATATCCTGTATTATCATCTTTATTATAAGTAGTAATAAAGTAAAATGCCAGAAACAAGTACAGTTTACTTTTACTTTAAACATGAAACACTACAATCTTGAAATGTTACAGTAGTTTGCTACTAAAAATAATTATATACTGTATAATATCTTAATTTGTAGAAAGTATTGTAGTATAATTCCTAGGCCAATAACCTCTTCTCGATCAGGTTTTCTGTCGTTTCCTGATCCTTTGAGCAAATGCTGAGATGATGGCCCCTTGTTTTGCTTCTGGACAGTAATGTAACTTCATTCTCTCCACTCAAGACACCACAATGACTCGTCCTACACGATTGAAATTGTATACGTGACTCAATAAATTATTATTATTATTCATTATTAAATCCTCGTGTGTTTCTGAAATAGTGGTACAGTAACAAAGGTACTGAACAGAACAAACATTGTCGTTTCACAAAAAGAAAACCCTTCACAAGTAAAATTAATGAAAGGAAAAGACTACATTTGGCAAAAGAACATGAAGGCAAGAATGAAGAATGGCGGAATCGCGTAATTTTTGCCGATGACCCCAAATTCAACATTTCAGGGTCAGATTGACGAATAAGGATCTGGCGCAAACCAAACGAGTTGAAACAGCACCATCTGCAAGCCACTGTAAGACATCTCCAGCCCTACTGCTAAACGTGGTGTAAAATTTACGATATTCTGTGCTTAAGCCCAGACTAGCGAAAACTCCTACCAATAAACACGGAATAACTCGAGCTCGGAATAACCGAGGTGTAGTTTCCATGG
The DNA here is from genome assembly GCA_031308135.1 of Acheta domesticus. NCBI lineage: Eukaryota > Metazoa > Arthropoda > Insecta > Orthoptera > Gryllidae > Acheta > Acheta domesticus. The sequence continues at coordinate 119,939,083 of JAHLJT010002630.1, forward strand.
CAACCGCTAAACCACGGAGACACGTAGTTTAAGGGCCGTTTTTACAATTGGGGTTTAAACCACAGAATAACGTTGTCCCGGGTACAGCGCTCCTTCGTGCTTTCTACAACACGAGTTATCCCCTCCAGGTGGTTAACTACTGGAGTTTCTTAAACCACCACTCGGCCTGGGTTAGGCTCTTATCCCCGCGTTTAACTCAGGTCGAAGTTTGCAAATGGCGGCAGTAGTCAGCAGTGTTACAGCTGATCTATTGGAGCAGATGCGTATTGGCGAGGTTGTTCGAAGAGTAAACGTTTGAGGTTATTTGTTGTCTGCGATTTGCGAAGTGATCGGTACGTATTACGTTGTAAAAAAATATATTTATTGCAATACAAGAATCACAGTCGAATAAATATTATTATTATGAGATTTTTGAATTTGCAGTCTTTTGTATATACTAATTTTTGATTCGCGGGGAGAATTCCTGAAGCGTCCAGTGAAAGTTTTGATTACAATAGGTAAGTACGTATTACTAGTGATAGAATACTGCTTAATCAGGATAAGAAGGCCTCTATATGAATTATATTGCAGTCTTTCGTATCAACTTTCTTGTGGCTGAAGAGTTCCTGAAGGACTTTGAAGTTTAATTTCAGTAAGTACGTACTATCAGTATTGAAATAGAATTTTCTGTATGTTCATGGTTAAAACTGTAGTTACATTTGGTAAGTAATTATTTCTATTATATATAATATTTATAAATTCATGTATACATATTTTTTTAGTTGTCAAAATGTGGAGTGACGCATGACTCCAGCCTTCCGAGCCAGTTCCGAATGAGCTGGAGGTGTTGGTACTTGAGCACCTACAAGTAGCTACTCGACCTCGCATGCCTAAGCAGATTCGTATCCGGCCTGATTACTTCAACGATCTCAATGAGCTGAATTTATCAGAAGATTCCGGATTAGAAAAGATACTGCCCGCAATTTACTTGCAGAGATAAGGCCTGAAATTGCTTCGTCCTCTGAAAGGTGAGTATACCTTTCGCATTACTTTCATGTTCATAATATATTCTTTAAAAAATATTGTATTTAAATCAAAACCCTCCTCCTAAACTATAGGGAAATAAAGATTAGCCTCACGAATTATAGGTTATTCCAGGTAACTTCCTGCTTCAGTAATTTAATCTGCTTTTTGATGCCCTGGAATGTAATGTATTAGATAAATTAAATTTCCAAGTTGCATATGTATTTGTCAGTTGCATGCATAGGGAAGTATAAATGTAATTCACACAAGTTTGTGAATAAAACAAGAAATTGGTAAATGAAACTAAAATTATTTTCTTCAGGAATCATGCTATACACCGGAGGCGAAGCTTCTCATGACATTGAGGTTTTTTGCCACGGGGCATTTTTACAAGGTGGCAGACATTGGAGGGGTCAGCGTTTACTGCTGCCCACTCTATTATCCGAAGTGTGGCTGCAGCAATTGCCCAAGAGGCAGGGACATAAAATTGCCGACAGTTGCTGCAGCAAAGCTGAGCAAATCAAATTTCAAGGCATTGCAAATTTTCCGTTTGTGCTGGGATAATCGACTGCACGCATGTCAGATTCAGTCCCCAGGTAT
>JAHLJT010002630.1:119940784-120066405 GCA_031308135.1 Acheta domesticus
TCGTAGCAGCGGGACTGTGTGGGGCCCGGCTGTTGATAGGCTCGGATCGGGCGATGCGGGCGGAGACGCTTGCTGCGTGTTCGTGACTTATTTTGCGTACCTACCTACGCGAACTACTGTCACGTGTTTGTTTATAATAAGCACGAAGGCCACATATCAATGCAAAGGTGCCTACAATTGCGTTTCAGACCGGGGGCGTGGTAGCCCCTATAGCGCCCCAGCCCTCCGGCTCCACCTCACGGCGTGGCCCCGCGTTGGAACCGAGACAGCTGCACGAAATATAATAATAATAAGCGTGTGCTAGTGATTATAAAATGTACGCAAGGGGCAAGTGTTTATGTCTTTAAGTGTGTTGCCCCTCTGGTGACAGCACTGTTTTCAAAGACAGTGCTGTGTACCGCAAATTAATGGATGGTAATTGAAACTGCCATGTTCTTCACCGTTGCCTGGCACTGATGTGAACGTGCCGTATGTTTTTGTTGGCGATAGTGCGTTTGCCATTCAAACAAAGGTAATGAAACCCTATCCCTTCAGGAACATAACGAGGGAAAGGAGGATTTTTAACTATCGCCTTTCACGTGCCAGAAGAGTTGTTGAAAACTCTTTTGGAATATTATCAGCTAGATTTCGAGTGTGCGGCAAACACTGTGTGTGAATGTCAATAATGTTGACACAATTGTGTTGGCGGGTTGTGCCCTACACAATTTTCTATTGAAAAAATGACGGGTACACTACAGAGAGTTCCGTGGATGTGGAGGATTCCGGAAAATTTGGTGTTCCGAGAAGGAGATTGGCGCCCACATGGGTTAGTTCCCTTCAAAGGAACACCTCAAGGGTGACCAATGAGGAGGCAAAACTCTGTTCGCCAGAAAATTTGCAATTTTTTGTTAATGAAGGGCAGCTTCCTTTCAAGAGAGAATGTTATCTGTTGTAAATATAAGTGTAGTAGATTATAGCTTGTTTTTTAATTATTGTACTTAGATTTTAACTGTTGTAATGTGTGATTAGTGTCTCTAGTTTGTAAGTAGTAGTTTTGTAGTAAGTAAGAATAAATTTTGTTGTTTAACATAAATTTTATATTATTTAGTAATAACCCTAACACGACTCATTATTTTGTTTACGAATGGACATCTTACGAGTTATCTTTCAAACTTTGTACCTCTAAAATTAGTTGATTAATTTCGACCCTCAGTTCAGAACTATTCTTAACCCTTTATGGAGCACTGTTGCATTTCTGCAACATTCAAATCAAAACCATATAATATTACAAGTAAAAGAGTTTTAGCATTCTGAAGCAGTGTTGCAGAAATGCTACGAACCTCCTTACAAGTTTAGAGCACAGGCCGTTTCATAGATGGCGTTGGCACTCAGTATTCGTCATTGGAATATCGAAAACCATAGGAAGTGGCACTGGCCGTTTTTTCAAATTTCGAGGCTTTATTTTGTTTGAAAAAGTGCATTATTTTGATTGAAAATCCTAAAAGAGGTAAAGGTAAGGCTTTATTTTGTTGATTTGTGTATACATCTTTTAATAAGTTGCAGTAAATCTATATAGGGATCAGTTTTCTTTTGTTGCAGAAATGCAACACCGCGTAAGTGCGTTAAGTATTTTTACTGGATTTCTTACCCTGTTGTATTCGTTTTAGGGGAATTTAAAGAACTTACGGCCGTTGTCTGATAATGAGGAAATTGTTGAAAAAATTGGATTGATAGTGACGATGGGTTTAGATTTTTCGGATGATTATGTAGCTGATCCCACATACAGAATCGAGGTGAATGAATATGTACACACTGATGAACTGAGCGGAGAGGAAGGTAACACAATAATGAATGATATAAATAATGGAGATTCATATTCTGTATCAGCCGATAGGAATGCAATAGCAATTACAGAACCTGCACTTTCAAGCACAAATGCAGTACCTATAAGTTCCCGGAATTGTGAAAAACCAGCACGGGTAAACGTTGCATGGAAATCGAAAAATTTGGAGTTAAATGAAAACCAAGTAAAATTCAAAGGATCTACTGCCCTACGAAGTTAAGTTCTTGAACTGGAAACCCCGTTTCAGATTTTTTCATTTTTGTTTCCTTCTGAAGTAATCGATCTTATAAAGGATCACACCAATTTGTACAGCGTACAGAAAGATTCAAATAAACCAGTAAACGTGACGAGTTTGGAAATAGGGCAGTTTCTAGGTATCATTTATTATAGGTCTCTAATTCGAATGCCAAATGTAAAAATGTACTGGTCTGAAAAAGTTGGGTTTATTCCTATAAAAGAAACTATGACATCAAAAGGTTTGAGAGCGACTGAGACAACTACTTCACTTCAACGATAACAGTAAATGTTACATATGGACATCAAGACCGGATAGATTATTTAAAATCAGACACCTCATTGAAAAGTTGAACCAAAGCTTCGGAAAAATTCCTCTTGAAGCCCATTTGTCGGTTGATGAACAAATGTGTTCAACGAAAGCTCGAAGTGTTTTGAAGCAGTACTTACCGGACAAACCACACAAATGGGGCTTCAAATTATTTGTCAGTGGAGTCAGTGGCTTTCCTTATACATTTGAGGTTTACAGTGGGCAAGAGAATACGTGTGCTAGTGGAGAACCTCAACTGGGTGCTTTTTCAAATGTAGTTGTACGACTTACACGGGATGCGCCATTAAATGAAAACTACAGTGTATTTTGTGACAATTATTACACGTCTTTGCCATTGATTATTTATCAAATCGAGATATTTTGTGCTTAGGGACCAATAGAAGGAATCGTATTCCTAATTGTAAGTTACCTGAGGAGAAAATTTTCAAAAAAGAACCCCGGGGTTCATCTGTCGAGCCTGTTGGCAATCATAACGGGGTAGATGTGGCTTGTGGTGGCTTGGAGAGATAAGACAGTTACATTAGCCTCCACCTTTGCGGGCAAAATCCTACATCCTCCGTTAGAAGATACGACAGATCAATAAAAAGCACATCATTGTTGAGCGACCAATTGTCGTTGCAGAATACAACCGTCACATGGGCGGAGTTGGTTTGCTAGATTGCATAATGGGGCACAATAAAATCAAACTGCGTAGCAAACGATGGTACCTAAGATTGTTTTATCACTTTCTTGATCTGACAATGTGCAATTCATGGCTTCTGTATCGAAGAATTCATGCTGAAGTTCAAAGATCTGGAAGTGTTATCAGTTCTGCCGACTTCAGAGTAGAAATAGCAGAAACATTATGTAAATTCCAAACAAAACACAGAGAGAGTAAAGAAAATCTGAATTAGAAAATGCAATTCAAGAAAAGAAGAAAAAGGGTCCCGCTCAACATGTGCCTCCTAAAGATGTTCGCAAAGATCAATGTGGACACTGGCCTGAATGGGCAGAAAAAAGAATTACATGCAAGTATCCAAACTGCAAAGGGTTTACCCAAACTGTATGTGAAAAATGCGGGGTTGGATTGTGTTACAATAAAAGTAACAATTGCTTAAGAAATTTCATTTAACTGATTTTGTATATGGTCATGTATAACTATTAGTGAAAGGTTTTACCCTTAACGACTCAGTGTTGCAGATGTGCAACATTACCTTTTTTTTCTCAAAATAAAGCAAATTTCCAAAATGTTATTTTTTTTCCTTATTTTTCCTGATGTATTCAAGGTATTTCAATTTCATTACCATTAAAATAATCCAAAAATTAGAACTTGCTCCATAAAGGGTTAAGCCTGGCAACCGCCAGGACCACGGGGAAGTAATTCAAATGCTAGAGCGCGTGCGAAGCTTAATAGAGACGCAGAATTTCCTTCCCAAAGGCTCAGCAGCCTCCCCGGCGACCAAAGCGTGGAAGAGCTGGGCCGAGCTGCAGCAGCAAGGCCTCAGGGTGCATCACTGAGGGCGAGATGCCCCGTCCCCCAAAACGTGGAGCTATCGAGCTCAAGGATCTAAGCACACAGGCGTGCAGCTAACCAGGAGGTGGTGAAGGATTCCAAGGGTCTGGAAAGCGTTCTATGCCAGGTACACGGGGGGGGGGGGGGGGGGGCTGTCATTCGGCAACGGGGCTGTGTGCAGGGTGCAACGGGGCTACACATGAATAAGCGCCTCACAGAACGTCCTCATCCTCTGGGGAGTATTTTTTTACTTTATAACTGTTGGTTTATTAAGATTCGTTTGTCCTTTTCAATTATTTTATTTATTTCAAAAGACGAAATTGAAGATGATGCAGAAAAAATAGTAGCAATATGTTTGTCAATGTTTTTCAATTTTTTTATTGTAATGTAACTATTCGACGACACGTGAATACAACGCATAAGAAGCATTTGGCCTCAACAGGTTCTCATCAACTGCACGATTGTTATTTGGAAGACGTACGGATGGTCCTTTCCACCAATCCACCTCTTGTTTGTCTTTTATTTCGAAAGAGAAATTGTCAAAAGAACTGTCGGTAATCTACAGAAACTATACCTTCAAAAGAGTGTAAAAAGGGGTTTGCAATAATTGACCCAAAAAACTCTTAAATTCAGAGAAATCTTACCACTCAACCTCAGCACGTTCTCATCGACTTCTAGTTGTTGCATGATTCCTTGGAAAACGTGCGGATGGTGCTCTTCACAAATCGACCCATGATTATTTTATTTCAAGAGAGAAAATGCAAATGAGCTGTCGGTAATCTACCGAAACGATACTTCAAAAGCGATTTAGCAATAACTGAACCAAAGAACTTTGGTTTATTCGGAGAAATCTTACCACTCAACCTCAACACGTTTTCATCGACTTCTAGTTGTTGCACGATTCTTTCGAAAACGTGCGGATGGTCCTCTACACCAATCGACACATGGTTATTTATGTCGAAAGAAAAATTGTCAAATGACCTATCGGTAAAGAGAAAATGAATGGGTTAAACTACAGGAAGCTCAGATTGAGACCGCCAACTTCAGTGAAAAATGCTGAAAGTAGTATGGGAGGCGTTAAGACCACTTTACTTGAAAATCAAGGGCAGAATGCCCAGACGATTGGAAGATAAAAAGTAAAGGAAAGTCTTAATAATAAAACTTATCCAATTCTACTGAGATACTCAGAAAACCAGTCCACTATCGTTACGGATAATAGTGATAAACCAATTACCTCAAGCGGAGTCATCCCGTTTCACTTTTCGGCCTTGAGCAAAGAGCAATGATGCGACAAATATGCCATCACGCTCAACAACTGAAAGCGGCTAAGAAACCTGGACCAAGACCCATAAAACTCTAAACCAAGTACTAGAAACCAGAAAAGACATGATGAATTCAGAAGGGAGACATCAAATAAGACAAGCTGAACTGACTAAGACCCTAAGTGAAAGGTTTTATATATTTATAAAATTTTAGTGTTTGTCCGTTTGAGTTTATAAAAAAAAGATTCAGAATTCTCAATGTGAATTCTAAAGGGAATGAGGTACAGCGACCTCTGGGAAAAGCCTTCGCTCACATTGCAATTTCGTTTTGTTTTATTTTATTTTATTTCATTCACACATATATTAGTTTACTTTTTATTTAATTATTTGTATTAACATTTATTTACCATCCATTCTTTATTTTAAATATTAATTTCTTATTTTTTGAAAATTCAATAATAAATAAAAAATTGTAGTTGTACTGTCTTCTTGGCTTTTTTAAAATTAAGTATTACTACGATTTTTAATATTAATTTTATAAATTAGTCTTCTTAATTTCATTTCTATTGTAATATATATCTTTCTTTCGTTTACTTTTATTTACATTAATAACGCAATGGCTACTCAGATAGTTAAAAGAAACAAGAATTTCTGTGAATTTGAGAAACATCTACTTATTGATATAGTAGGAGAGTTTAAAGATATAGTAGAAACCAAAGCCACCGATGGAGTTAAAAAAAACAAAACTAAACTTGCTACTTGGCTACAAATATCTAAATCCTACCATGCGTCATGCGGGACAGGTCCCAGGACCATTAAACAATTAAAGGCTCTATGGGATGGAATGAAAAGGATAGCCAAAAAGGAGAAAAATTATGATGAGGTTTGTAAAATATTTGTCACCTAGTTGCAATTTCTCGAATGATTATGTTAAATATACATGTATCTAATCACTTTCATTTTACCAGGTGGAAATGTACAAAACTGGCGGTGGAAATTACACTCCACAAACATCTGCAGTGTCTGGAAATGTTTTAAATATCATAAAGGATCAAACAGAATCGCAGATAAAGTGCTACGATTCCAGTGCTCATTTCATGAATCATGGTAAGTTTAAACAGTGCAACAATAGAAAGATGTCAGACCTTGAAATAATAAGTAACTTGCTATCTAAACAATTGATTGAACATTAATGCAAGCTGAGTCCAGAAGTTAAGGCATTTAATTTGCTAAAAATAGGTGGGTAAAAATGGCACTAAATTTGACAAGTTTTTGTAATTTAATTTTGCAAGTCTAATACTTCAATCAAATTTTATTTGTTACACTGTTTTCATAATAGCATATCGTAGGAAACTTCATCTTCGTTCGTTGTATGTTGAAAAGAAATATTTTCACAACTGAAAATTATTCTTTACAACATACCACATTTCAACATCATGACTGTACATTTGATTCAGTGATGATTCTATGTGGGCTGAACTATTCTCTTATGAATCTTTGAATGATTGCATAATTGAGAAACTATTTTTTTCATTCATTGAACTCCTTTATTCAATTTTTATCCAATATTTATTCAATGGCATAATTAGCATTTTAACTGTATCTCTCATTGTTCGTGTCTTATTTTTAAAGTTTTGGTTGCTCTGGATAAGGTGCAAGCATTTTACACGAAACGTCAAGTCAATAAAATGAAATCCAAATATTCCTGAAGTTTGTATACTGATTCTGCATGGTCAACTTCGCCCCAACCTTGTATCTTCAACTATATAAATACAAGGATCAACGGGAAACAAAACATCAAAAATAACATTATTATTGTAATCAATTTTCACAATATTTTAGTTTCAATTTGATTTCAAAATCATGGATTTTCATTTTTTATTATCAAGCATTTTTAAGTTACCACCAAGTAGAAGAACGCATAAATAAAGGCATATATGATGTGGGTATATTAAACAGTTTTGAAATGCAACAGATATAATCTTTTGCAGATGTGGCTGAGAATGCTGTGTTTCTTCAAAGTGATGGAGACCCTGATGAGGGCATTGCACCCCTGGGCAACATTGTCGAGATGGAGGTTTTACCTTCTGGGTCCTCAACAAGTTATTCATTTGATACACATCCTTCGTTCTTTTCAATTCCTGTCCCAATTATCACTACTTCTGCCACACATCCTCTGACCAACGTATCCTCCTCTTCCCCCATATGCACTCCCAGAACCATTAAGACAATGAAGAGGAAAAGAGATGTCCAACAAAAGCGACATTCTCTTCTCGATTTAAAATTAAATGATTGTGACTTAAAGGTGGTAGAAAGGGGAAGACAATACAATTATTGGAGAAGGAGCATCTAGAAAGAATGGAAACTATAAAAATGGAAAGAAATTTAAAGAAAAAATTCTAAATCTCGTATTGAGATAGTGTTTCGAGAACGTAGTGGTTTGAATGTGGATCAGCCAAAACCAGGATCCGGTAATACATATACCAGAAATACAGCTTGACGGTTCTTTCAGACCCTGATCTGCTGAAATTACACGCAATGATGTAAATTTAATTAAAATTATGCACATAATTATGATTGTTGTATCAAGTGGCTGTGAAATTCATGTTGAAAAGTTTCAGGCTTTTGCTCATGACACTGCTATGTGTTTTGTTAAAAAATCTCCATGGTACATGTCACCTACACTGCACAAGTACTTTCTACATGGACCTGAGATTGCCTCGTCAGCTTTGCTTCCAATTGGACAATTAACAGAGGAAGCTCAAGAAGCACTCAACAGAGATTTTAAGAGAAACAGAGAGCACTTTCTCCCGAAAATGTTCCCGTGAAAAAACTAATAGTGATGTTTTCAATTTACTGCTCATAAGATCAGATCCACTTATCACCAACAAGAGAACATTACCTAAGAAAAATGAGAAGCCTCCAAAAGAAGGTCAAGAACCACTGGTTTATGCACATTCAACACTTTGTTCATTCTGAAAATCAAGAGGGCCGCGGATATGATTGTGATGACAGTTCATACTACTGATAGCGATGATTTTTTCATGATTAAATATAATTTCACTATATTTATATTTGATTTTAATTTACGTAATTAGTAAAACATTACATTTTTTGCTCTTCCTCAATAAAATGTAATGTAACGTTATTTGTTGTTTTTATTTAGAATACGTATTCCTAAAAATCTCCTATTTTTTCTCAGAGGAAGAGATACCGAATTGAAAGTTACACCACTTCTTTCAACATTAATTTCCCTTTACAGTGATATACAATACTATAGGTTATAGGTGTTACTCGAATTAATGCCAGAAACGAGGCCCTCTTGCCCCACTGTGCACTGCCTCAAATGTGAAACCATTGTTTAATTGGAAAGTTCTCTGGGACTGACGGGTTTTGGGTTGAAAACTAATATGAAAGTCGCAAATTTCAAGAAATAAAATTACCGATTTTGAAAAGAAATTCACATTTTGTGTTTTATTTCTTTTTCTGCCAAATTTTATCGATAATGTAAGGAATTTTGACAATAATTATGAGAATGGAAGCAGCATAAAGAAACGTAATTTTTATTTATAAATTGTAGCAATTACGTATAGTATCATAAGAAAATTATTAAACGGCTTAAAAACTCCTTATTCAAACACGTGACAGCAATCCAGTTGCAGCGAGATGCGGCAACTCATGTGGTTTGGAACGGTAATCCCTAGTACGGAGGTCTTTTCATAAATAATGCAGTTTGGCATCATCGCCAAGTTTCAGGATGAAGCACGTTTCATCAATAACTAGTTTCCTTATTTAATAACGGATCTTAGAAATGGAGCCTGCACAGATCTCGGGTACTGGGAGTGTTGAGAATCAAAAATCGCATGTTAAGATCGAAACTTTTGGGGGTAAAATCCAGTTTGAAATCTAGAACGCTTTAAGCAAAGAGTGCGGTGAGCTTACAATTAAACATGAAAACCACCAAATAGCATTTTTTACGTCTTGGCCAGATTTTCGATGTCGGTAATCACTGTGCAACAGCCTGACAACAGCACTTCAATTTCCTCGTGCTCGCGTAGATGTAGAAATTCCGAGCACTACAGAAAAGTCGCGATGTTTGACTGCGTGTAGCCGAGACGCCAATTTCGTTGTCCGCACAGTCGGTCCGTGGGTAGGGAGAAAACACGAACTGATTGCGTCGGAACACTCCGATTAAACAGAAAAAATGTTCCCAAAGGCATACGAGAGAAGTTGAAGCGTGGCGGGTGAACGTATTGTTCAGCATTCCGACCCAGTTTCCGTGATGAAGTGGATTTCCCGAAAACCTGCCACCATCATCGGCACGTACCACAGGGACAACAAAAAAACGGTGGCAAGGACCGAGCAACAAGCGCGGAAACCAGCATCTGTAATAGACTGCAACGCATGTATGGGCGGGTAGACCTGAAAGATCAATGCTTGCACACCTACCTTAATAGAAAGGAAGAACACTAAAAAATGGAACATGAAAATGTTCAAAAGACTACAGAACGTTACTGTTCTGAACACGTTCATAAAATGGAAGAACCACTCAGGATCCCGAGTAGATTCTCTTAAATTCCGAGTGTGTCTTATTGAACAACTACTTCCAGCGCACTCCAACGGGCAGAAGAAACCGCCCCCCCACGCGCGTTCTGGGAACAACAGAGCGCCTGGCAAGTCGGCACCTCATCGAAAAGAGTTCCTGCAGCGAGTGGGAAGGCGTTCACCCTAGTGCCTGGATTAGACAGTGGAGGGAGTCAGGGGTCGCACGTCGCCCTGGAACGTCTCGTGGCGGGTTTCGACTGAGGCTTTTTTCAACATTTATATATTCTCGTTCGACATTGTCTCTCGAGGGGTTTCAAAACAACACATTTTATATTATAACGTTTTGGATACTGCTATCCATAGCAAAGAGTATTCATTCCTACTCGTGAACATGGTCTAAGGTTCGAATATTGTTCGCGCTTCAAGTTTGAACAGAGGTGTTACGTTGAAGTTAGGAGGAGACGTGCGGTTGGTCCTTTACACCAATCGACCAAAGGTTTATTTTTTTATTTTATTCGAAAGGGAAATTGTCAAAAGAGTCTTCGTAGATGGATCTCTCTAGATTTTGGCTGGTTGTATTTCCATTAATTTATTAAAACCTTCATTTCTTAGACTTCAGATTCCTTCCCAACGCTATACTTTCCCACTCCGCTAGGAGTCTCTGAGTAACTAGAACTTTAATATCGTGACTTTCGGTTCTCACGCACGTTCTCGCATTTCAGTAGCACTATTACAATCCCTGCAACGCCTTCATTCTTCAAAATTTCAAAACTTACAAAATATTAACTTCAAATTTTTTTCCCTTTTAGCAACACCCAGATACAGAGGCGACTGCAGAAACAGAGTTAGCGAGGAAGCTATGCTGGCCTCCCTTCAGAATTGATCTGGACGAGGGCGGCCTTGTTTCATTATATAATTTTACCCCGACCCAGCGCGGACGCGGACAACCGTCCGTGTTCGAACTCAAAATACTGGATGGAAACGTGATCCGTGAAAAATCAGTAAATCATTGGACACCGACAAGTTTTCACTTGAGGTTATACAACCGGGCAGGGAAATTGCCCAAGTGTGCAAATGGGCGGCCTTGTTTCATTATACAATTTTACCCGGCCCCGCGCGGAGCGGAAACCGTCCGTGCTCGAACTCAAAATACTGGATGAAAACGTGATCCGTGAAAAATCAGTTAATCATTGGACACCGACAAGTTTTCACTTGAGGTTATACAACCGGAGCAGGGAAATTGCCCAAGTGTGCAAATGGGCGGCCTTGTTTCATTATACAATTTTACCCCGGCCCCGCGCGGACGCGGACAACCGACCGTGTTCGAACTCAAAATACTGGATGGAAACGTGATCCGTGAAAATCAGTAAATCATTGGACACCGACAAGTTTCCACTTGAGGTTATACAACCGGGGCAGGGAAATTGCCCAAGTGTGCAAATGGGCGGCCTTGTTTCATTATACAATTTTACCCCGGCCCCGCGCGGACGCGGACAACCGTCCGTGTTCGAACTCAAAATACTGGATGGAAACGTGATCCGTGAAAAATCAGTAAATCATTGGACACCGACAATTTTCCACTTGAGATTATACAACCGGGGCAGGGAAATTGCCCAAGTGTGCAAATGGGCGGCCTTGTTTCATTATACAATTTTACCCCGGCCCCGCGCGGACGCGGACAACCGTCCGTGCTCGAACTCAAAATACTGGATGGAAACGTGATCCGGAAAAATCAGTAAATCATTGGACACCGACAAGTTTTCACTTGAGGTATACAACCGGGGCAGGGAAATTGCCCAGTGTGCAAATGGGCGGCCTTGTTTCATTATACAATTTTTACCCCGGCCCGCGCGGACGCGGAAACCGTCCGTGCTCAAACTCAAAATACTGGATGGAAACGTGATCCGTGAAAAATCAGTTAATCATTGGACACCGACAAGTTTCCACTTGAGATTATACAACCGGGGCAGGGAAAATTGCCCAAGTGTGCAAAATGGGCGGCCTTGTTTCATTATCAAATTTTACCCCGGCCGCGCGGACGCGAAACCGTCCGTGCTCGAACTCAAAATACTGATGGAAAACGTGATCCGTGAAAAATCAGTAAATCAGGACACCGACAAGTTTCCACCTTGAGATTATACAACCGGGGCAGGGAAATTGCCCAAGTGTGCAAATGGCGGCTTGTTTCCATTATACAATTTTACCCCGGCCCCGCGCGGACGCGGACAACCGTCCGTGTTCGAACTCAAAAGACTGGATGGAAACGTGATCCGTGAAAAATCAGTTAATCATTGGACACCGACAAGTTTCACTTGAGATTATACAACCGGGGCAGGGACAATTGCCCAAGTGTGCAAATGGGCGGCCTGTTTCATTATACAATTTTACCCCGGCCCCGCGCGGACGCGGAAACCGTCCGTGCTCGAACTCAAAAATACTGATGGAAACGTGATCCGTGAAAAATCAGTTAATCATTGGACCCGACAAGTTTCACTTGAGATTATACAACAGGGGCAGGGAAATTGCCCAAGTGTGCAAATGGGCGGCCTTGTTTCATTATACAATTTTACCCCGGCCCGCGCGGACGCGGAAACCGTCCGTGCTCGAACTCAAAATACTGGATGGAAACGTGAGTCCGTGAAAAATCAGTAAATCATTGGACACCGACAAGTTTCCACTGGAGATGATACAACAGGGGCAGGGAATTGCCCAAGTGTGCAAATGGGCGGCCTTGTTTCATTATACAATTTTACCCCGGCCCCGCGCGGACGCGGACAACCGTCCGTGCTCGAACTCAAATACTGGATGGAAACGTGATCCGTGAAAATCAGTAAAAATCATTGACACCCGACAATTTTCCACTTGAGATTATACAACAGGGGCAGGAAATTGCCCATAGTGTGCAAATGGGCGGCCTTGTTTCATTATACAAATTTACCCCGGCCCCGCGCGGACGCGGACAACCGTCCGTGCTCGAACTCAAAATACTGGATGGAACGTGATCCGTGAAAATCAGTTAATCATTGGACACCGACAAGTTTCCAACTTGAGATTAATACAACAGGGGCAGGGAAATTGCCCAAGTGTGCAAATGGGCGGCCTTGTTTCATTATACAATTTTACACCGGCCCCCGCGCGGACGCGAAACCGTCCGTGCTCGAACTCAAATACTGGATGGAAACCTGATCCGTGAAAAACCAGTTAATCATTGGACACCGACAAGTTTCCACTGAGATTATACAACAGGGCAGGGAAATTGCCCAAGTGTGCAAATGGGCGGCCTTGTTTCATTATACAATTTTACCCCGGCCACGCGCGGACGCGGAAACCGTCCGTGCTCGAACTCAAAATACTGGATGGAAAACGTGATCCGTGAAAAATAAGTTATCATTGGACACCGACAAGTTTCCCACTTGAGATTATACAACCGGGGCAGGGAAATTGCCCAAGTGTGCAAATGGGCGGGCCTTGTTTCATTATACAATTTTACCCCGGCCCCGCGCCGGACGCGGACAACCGTTCGTGTTCGAACTCAAAATACTGGATGGAAACGTGATCCGTGAAAAATCAGTAAATCATTGGACACCGACAAGTTTCCACTTGAGATTATACAACCGGGCAGGGAAATTGCCCAAGTGTGCAAATGGGGCGGCCTTGTTTCATTATACAATTTTACCCCGGCCACGCGCGGACGCGGAAACCGTCCGTGCTCGAACTCAAAATACTGGATGGAAACGTGATCCGTGAAAAATAAGTTAATCATTGGACACCGACAAGTTTTCCACTTGAGATTATACAACCGGGCAGGGAAATTGCCCCAAGTGTGCAAATGGGCGGCCTTGTTTCATTATACAATTTGACCCCGGCCCGCGCGGACGCGGACTAACCGTCCGTGTTCGAACTCAAAATACTGATGGAAAACGTGATCCGTGAAAAATCAGTAAATCATGGACACCGACAAGTTTCCACTTGAGATTATACAACCGGGGCAGGGAAATTGCCCAAGTGTGCAAATGGGCGGCCGTTGTTTCATTATACAATTTTACCCCGGCCCCGCGCGGGACGCGGACAAACCGTCCGTGTTCGAACTCAAAATACTGGATGGAAACGTGATCGTGAAAAATCAGTAATCATTGGACACCGACAGTTTTCACTTGAGATTATACAAACCGGGGCAGGGAAATTGCCCAAGTGTGCAAATGGGCGGCCTTTTTTCATTATACAATTTTACCCCGGCCACCGCGCGGACGCGGACAACGTCCGTGTTCGAACTCAAAACACTGGATGGAAACGGATCCGTGAAAAAATCAGTAAATCATTGGGCACCGACAAGTTTCCACTTGAGATTAGACAACCGGGGCAGGGAAATTGCCCAAGTGTGAAACATGGGCGGCCTTGTTTCATTATATAATTTTACCGCCGGCCTCGCGCGGACGCGGACACCGTCCGTGCTCGAACTCAAATACTGGACGGAAACGTGATCCGTGAAAAATCAGTTAATCATTGGACACCTGACAGTTTTCACTTGAGGTTATACAACCGGGGCAGGGAAATTGTCCAAGTTGGTGCAAATGGGCGGCCTTGTTTCAATTATACAATTTTACCCCGGCCCGCGCGGACGCGGAAACCGTCCGTGCTCGAACTCAAAATACTGGATGGAAACGTGATCCGTGAAAAATAAGTTAAGTCATTGGACACCGACAGTTTCCACTGTGAGATTATACAACCGGGGACAAGGGAAATTGCCCAAGTGTGCAAATGGGCGGCCTTGTTTCATTATACAATTTTACCCCGCCCGCGCGGGACGCGGAAACCGTCCGTGCTCGAACTCAAAATACTGGATGGAAACGTGATCCGTGAAAAATCAGTTAATCATTGGACACCGACAGGTTTCCACTTGAGATTATACAACCGGGGGCAGGGAAATTGCCCAAGTGTGCAAACTGGGCGGCCTTGTTTCATTAAACAATTTTACCCCGGCCGCGCGGACGCGGAAACCGTCCGTGCTCGAACTCAAAATACTGGATGGAAACGTGATCCGTGAAAAATCAGTTAATCATTGGACACCGACAAGTTTTCACTGAGGTTATACAACCGGAGCAGGGAAATTGCCCAAGTGTGCAAATGGGCGGCCTGTTTCATTATACAATTTTACCCCGGCCCCGCGCGGACGCGGAAAACCGACCGTGTTCGAATCCAAAATACTGGATGGAAAACGTGATTCGTGAAAAATCAGTAAAATCATGGACACCGACAAGTTTCCACTTGAGATTATACAACCGGGTGCAGGGAAATTGCCCAAGTGTGCAAATGGGCGGCCTTGTTTCATTTATACAATTTTACCCCGCCCGGCGCGGAACGCGGACAACCGTCCGTGCTCGAACTCAAAATACTGGATGGAAAACGTGATCCGTGAAAAATCAGTTAATCATTGGACACCGACAAGTTTCCACTTGAGATTATACAACCGGGCAGGGAAATTGCCCAAGTGTGCAAATGGGCGGCCTTGTTTCATTATACAATTTTACCCCGGCCCCGCGCGGACGCGGACAACCGTCCGTGTCGAACTCAAAATACTGGATGGAAACGTGATCCGTGAAAAATCAGTAAATCATTGGACACCGGACAAGTTTCCACTTGAGATTATACAACCGGGGCAGGGAAATTGCCCAAGTGTGCAAATGGCGGCCTTGTTTCATATATACAATTTTACCCCGGCCCCGCGCGGAAGCGGACAACCGTCCGTGCTCGAACTCAAAATACTGGATGGAAACGTGATCCGTGAAAAATCAGTAAATCATTGGCCCCCGACAAGTTTTCACTTGAGTTATACAACCGGGGCAGGGAAATTGCCCAAGTGTGCAAATGGGGCGGCCTTGTTTCATTAATACAATTTTACCCCGGCCCCGCGCGGACGCGGAAACCGTCCGTGCTCGAACTCAAAATACTGGATGGAAAACGTGATCCGTGAAAAATCAGTTAATCATTGGACACCGACAAGTTTCCACTTGAGATTATACAACAGGGGCAGGGAATTGCCCAAGTGTGCAAATGGGCGGACTTGTTTCATTATCAATTTTACCCCGGCCCGCGCGGACGCGGAACCGTCCGTGCTCGAACTCAAAATACTGGATGGGAAACGTGATCCGTGAAAAAATCAGTTAATCATTGGACACCGACAGTTTCCACTTGAGATTATACAACCGGGGCAGGGAATTGCCCAAGTGTGCAAATGGGCGGCCTTGTTTCATTATACAATTTTACCCCGGCCCCGCGCGGACGCGGACAACCGTCCGTGCTCGAACTCAAAATACTGGATGGAACGTGATCCGTGAAAAATCAGTTAATCATTGGACACCGACAAGTTTCCACTTGAGGATTATACAACGGGCAGGGAAATTGCCCAAGTGTGCAAATGGGCGCCTTGTTTTCATTATACAATTTTACCCCGCCCCGCGCGGACGCGGAACAACCGTCCGTGCTCGAACTCAAAATACTGGATGGAAACGTGATCCGTGAAAATCAGTTAATCATTGGACACCGACAAGTTTCCACTTGAGATTATACAACAGGGGCAGGGAAATTGCCCAAGTGGTGCAAATGGGCGGCCTTGTTTCATTATACAATTTTACCCCGGCCCCGCGCGGACGCGGACAACCGTCCGTGTTCGAACTCAAAATACTGGATGGAAAACGTGATCCGTGAAAAATCAGTTAATCATTGGACACCGACAAGTTTCCACTTGAGATTATACACCGGGGCAGGGAAATTGCCCAAGTGTGCAAATGGGCGGCCTTGTTTCATTATACAATTTTACCCCGGCCCCGCGCGGACGCGGAAACCGTCCGTGCTCGAACTCAAAATACTGGATGGAAACGTGATCCGTGAAAAATCAGTTAATCATTGGACACCGACAAGTTTCCACTTGAGATTATACAACCGGGCAGGGAAATTGCCCAAGTGTGCAAATGGGCGGCCTTGTTTCATTATACAATTTTACCCCGGCCCCGCGCGGACGCGGAAACCGTCCGTGCTCGAACTCAAAATACTGGATGGAAACGTGATCCGTGAAAAATCAGTTAATCATTGGACACCGACAAGTTTCCACTTGAGATTATACAACCGGGGCAGGGAAATTGCCCAAGTGTGCAAATGGGCGGCCTTGTTTCATTATACAATTTTACCCCGGCCCCGCGCGGACGCGGAAACCGTCCGTGCTCGAACTCAAAATACTGGATGGAAACGTGATCCGTGAAAAATCAGTAAATCATTGGACACCGACAAGTTTCCACTTGAGATTATACAACCGGGGCAGGGAAATTGCCAAGTGTGCAAATGGGCGGCCTTGTTCATTATACAATTTTACCCCGGCCCCGCGCGGACGCGGAATACCGTCCGTGCTCGAACTCAAAATACTGGATGGAAACGTTGATCCGTGGAAAAATAAGTTAATCATTGGACACCGACAAGTTTCCACTTGAGATTATACAACCGGGGGCAGGGAAATTGCCAAGTGTGCAAATGGGCGGCCTTGTTTCATTATACAATTTACCCCGGCCCGCGCGGACGCGGAAACCGTCCGTGCTCGAACTCAAATACTGGATGGAAAACGTGATCCGTGAAAAATCAGTTAATCATTGGACACCGACAAGTTTCCACTTGAGATTATACAACCAGGGGCAGGGAAATTGCCCTAAGTGTGCAAATGGGCGGCCCTTGTTTCATTATACAATTTTACCCCGGCCCCGCGCGGACGCGGAACACCGTCCGTGCTCGAACTCAAAATACTGGATGGAAACGTGAT
The DNA here is from genome assembly GCA_031308135.1 of Acheta domesticus. Lineage (NCBI taxonomy): Eukaryota > Metazoa > Arthropoda > Insecta > Orthoptera > Gryllidae > Acheta > Acheta domesticus. The sequence goes on from JAHLJT010002630.1 coordinate 119,958,275, forward strand.
CCGTGAAAAATCAGTTAATCATTGGACACCGACAAGTTTCCACTTGAGATTATACAACCGGGGCAGGGAAATTGCCCAAGTGTGCAAATGGGCGGCCTTGTTTCATTATACAATTTTACCCCGGCCCCGCGCGGACGCAGGAAACCGTCCGTGCTCGAACTCAAAATACTGGATGGAAACGTGATCCGTGAAAAATCAGTTAATCATTGGACACCGACAAGTTTCCACTTGAGATTATACAACAGGGGCAGGGAAATTTGCCCAAGTGTGCAAATGGGCGGCCTTGTTTCATTATACAATTTTACCCCGGCCCCGCGCGGACGCGGACAACCGTCCGTGCTCGAACTCAAAATACTGGATGAAACGTGATCCGTGAAAATCAGTTAATCATTGGACACCGACAAGTTTCCACTTGAGATTATACAACCGGGGCAGGAAATTGCCCAAGTGTGCAAATGGGCGGCCTTGTTTCATTATACAATTTTACCCCGGCCCCGCGCGGACGCGGAAACCGTCCGTGCTCGAACTCAAAATACTGGATGGAAACGTGATCCGTGAAAAATCAGTTAATCATTGGACACCGACAAGTTTCCACTTGAGATTATACAACCGGGCAGGGAAATTGCCCAAGTGTGCAAATGGGCGGCCTTGTTTCATTATACAATTTACCCCGGCCCCGCGCGGACGCGGAAACCGTCCGTGCTCGAACTCAAAATACTGGATGGAAACGTGATCCGTGAAAAATCAGGTTAATCATTGGACACCGACAATTTCCACTTGAGATTATACAACAGGGGCAGGGAAATTGCCCAAGTGTGGCAAATGGGCGGCCTTGTTTCATTATACAATTTTCACCCCGGCCCCGCGCGGACGCGGAAACCGTCCGTGCTCGAACTCAAAATACTGGATGGAAACGTGATCCGTGAAAATCAGTTAATCATTGGACACCGACAAGTTCCACTTGAGATTATACAACAGGGGCAGGGAAATTGCCCAAGTGTGCAAATTGGGCGGCCTTCTTCCATTATACAATTTTACCCCGGCCCCGCGCGGACGCGGAGAACCGTCCGTGATCGAACTCAAATACTGATGGAAACGTGATCCGTGAAAAATCAGTTAATCATTGGACACCGACAAGTTTCCACTTGAGATTATACAACCGGGGCAGGGAAATTGCCCAGTGTGCAAATGGGCGGCCTTGTTTCATTATACAATTTTACCCCGGCCCCGCGCGGACGCGGAGAACCGTCCGTGCTCGAACTCAAATACTGGGATGGAAACGTGATCCGTGAAAAATCAGTTAATCATTGGACACCGACAAGTTTCCACTTGAGATTATACAACAGGGGCAGGGAAATTGCCCAAGTGTGCAAATGGGCGGCCTGTTTCATTATACAATTTACCCCGGCCCCGCGCGGACGCGGACAACCGTCCGTGCTTCGAACTCAAAATACTGGATGGAAACGTGATCCGTGAAAAATCAGTAATCATTGGACACCGACAAGTTTCCACTTGAGGATTATACAACCGGGGCAGGGAAATTGCCCAAGTGTGCAAATGGGCGGCCTTGTTTCATTATACAATTTTACCCCGGCCCCGCGCGGACGCGGATAACCGTCCGTGCTCGAACTCAAAATACTGGATGGAAACGTGATCCGTGAAAAATAAGTAATCATTGGACACCGACAAGTTTCCACTTGAGATTATACAACCGGGGAGGGAAATTGCCCAAGGTGTGCAAATGGGCGGCCTTGTTTTCATTATACAATTTTACCCCGGCCCCGCGCGGACGCGGAAACCGTCCGTGCTCGAACTCAAAATACTGGATGGAAACGTGATCCGTGAAAAATCAGTTAATCATTGGACACCGACAAGTTTCCACTTGAGATTATACAACCGGGGCAGGGAAATTGCCCAAGTGTGCAATGGGCGGCCTTGTTTCCATTATACAATTTTACCCGGCCCCCGCGCGGACGCGGAAACCGTCCGTGCTCGAACTCAAAATACTGGATGGAAACGTGATCCGTGAAAAATCAGTTAATCATTGGACACCGACAAGTTTCCACTTGAGATTATACAACAGGGGCAGGGAAATTGCCCAAGTGTGCAAATGGGCGGCCTTGTTTCATTATACAATTTTCACCCCGGCCACGCGCGACGCGGACAACCGTCCGTGCTCGAACTCAAAATACTGGATGGAAACGTGATCCGTGAAAAATCAGTAATCATTGGACACCGACAAGTTTCCACTTGAGATTATACAACCGGGGCAGGGAAATTGCCCAAGTGTGCAAATGGGCGGCCTTGTTTCATTATACAATTTTACCCCGGCCCCGCGCGGACGCGGAAACCGTCCGTGCTCGAACTCAAAATACTGGATGGAAACGTGATCCGTGAAAAATCAGTTAATCATTGGACCCGACAAGTTTCCACTTGAGATTATACAACCGGGGCAGGGAAATTGCCCAAGTGTGCAAATGGGCGGCCTTGTTTCATTATACAATTTTACCCCGGCCCCGCGCGGACGCGGAAACCGTCCGTGCTCGAACTCAAAATACTGGATGGAAACGTGATCCGTGAAAAATCAGTTAATCATTGGACACCGACAAGTTTCCACTTGAGATTATACAACCGGGGCAGGGAAATTGCCCAAGTGTGCAAATGGGCGGCCTTGTTTCATTATACAATTTTACCCCGGCCCCGCGCGGACGCGGAAACCGTCCGTGCTCGAACTCAAAATACTGGATGGAAACGTGATCCGTGAAAAATCAGTTAATCATTGGACACCGACAAGTTTCCACTTGAGATTATACAACAGGGGCAGGGAAATTGCCCAAGTGTGCAAATGGGCGGCCTTGTTTCATTATACAATTTTACCCCGGCCCCGCGCGGACGCGGACAACCGTCCGTGCTCGAACTCAAAATACTGGATGGAAACGTGATCCGTGAAAAATCAGTTAATCATTGGACACCGACAAGTTTCCACTTGAGATTATACAACCGGGGCAGGGAAATTGCCCAAGTGTGCAAATGGGCGGCCTTGTTTCATTATACAATTTTACCCCGGCCCCGCGCGGACGCGGAAACCGTCCGTGCTCGAACTCAAAATACTGGATGGAAACGTGATCCGTGAAAAATCAGTTAATCATTGGACACCGACAAGTTTCCACTTGAGATATACAACAGGGGCAGGGAAATTGCCCAAGTGTGCAAATGGGCGGCCTTGTTTCATTATACAATTTTACCCGGCCCCGCGCGGACGCGGACAACCGTCCGTGCTCGAACTCAAAATACTGGATGGAAACGTGATCCGTGAAAAATCAGTTAATCATTGGACACCGACAAGTTTCCACTTGAGATTATACAACGGGGCAGGGAAATTGCCCAAGTGTGCAATGGGCGGCCTTGTTTCATTATACAATTTTACCCCGGCCCCGCGCGGACGCGGAAACCGTCCGTGCTCGAACTCAAAATACTGGATGGAAACGTGATCCGTGAAAAATCAGTTAATCATTGGACACCGACAAGTTTCACTTGAGATTATACAACAGGGGCAGGGAAATTGCCCAAGTGTGCAAATGGGCGGCCTTGTTTCATTATACAATTTTACCCCGGCCCCGCGCGGACGCGGACAACCGTCCGTGCTCGAACTCAAAATACTGGATGGAAACGTGATCCGTGAAAAATCAGTTAATCATTGGACACCGACAAGTTTCCACTTGAGATTATACAACAGGGCAGGGAAATTGCCCAAGTGTGCAAATGGGCGGCCTTGTTTAATTATACAATTTTACCCCGGCCCCGCGCGGACGCGGACAACCGTCCGTGCTCGAACTCAAAATACTGGATGGAAACGTGATCCGTGAAAAATCAGTTAATCATTGGACACCGACAAGTTTCCACTTGAGATTATACAACAGGGGCAGGGAAATTGCCCAAGTGTGCAAATGGGCGGCCTTGTTTCATTATTACAATTTTACCCCGGCCCCGCGCGGACGCGGAAACCGTCCGTGCTCGAACTCAAAATACTGGATGGAAACGTGATCCGTGAAAAATCAGTTAATCATTGGACACCGACAAGTTTCCACTTGAGATTATACAACCGGGGCAGGGAAATTGCCCAAGTGTGCAAATGGGCGGCCTTGTTTCATTATACAATTTTACCCCGGCCCCGCGCGGACGCGGAAACCGTCCGTGCTCGAACTCAAAATACTGGATGGAAACGTGATCCGTGAAAAATCAGTTAATCATTGGACACCGACAAGTTTCCACTTGAGATTATACAACAGGGGCAGGGAAATTGCCCAAGTGTGCAAATGGGCGGCCTTGTTTCATTATACAATTTCTACCCCGGCCCCGCGCGGACGCGGAAACCGTCCGTGCTCGAACTCAAAATACTGGATGGAAACGTGATCCGTGAAAAATCAGTTAATCATTGGACACCGACAAGTTTCCACTTGAGATTATACAACAGGGGCAGGGAAATTGCCCCAAGTGTGCAAATGGGCGGCCTTGTTTCATTATACAATTTTACCCCGGCCCCGCGCGGACGCGGACAACCGTCCGTGCTCGAACTCAAAATACTGGATGGAAACGTGATCCGTGAAAAATCAGTTAATTCATTGGACACCGACAAGTTTCCACTTGAGATTATACAACAGGGGCAGGGAAATTGCCCAAGTGTGCAAATGGGCGGCCTTGTTCATTATACAATTTTACCCCGGCCCCGCGCGGACGCGGACAACCGTCCGTGCTCGAACTCAAAATACTGGATGGAAACGTGATCCGTGAAAAATCAGTTAATCATTGGACACCGACAAGTTTCCACTTGAGATTATACAACAGGGGCAGGGAAATTGCCCAAGTGTGCAAATGGGCGGCCTTGTTTCATTATACAATTTTACCCCGGCCACGCGCGGACGCGGAAACCGTCCGTGCTCGAACTCAAAATACTGGATGGAAACGTGATCCGTGAAAAATCAGTTAATCATTGGACACCGACAAGTTTCCACTTGAGATTATACAACCGGGGCAGGGAAATTGCCCAAGTGTGCAAATGGGCGGCCTTGTTTCATTATACAATTTTACCCCGGCCCCGCGCGGACGCGGAAACCGTCCGTGCTCGAACTCAAAATACTGGATGGAAACGTGATCCGTGAAAAATCAGTTAATCATTGGACACCGACAATTTCCACTTGAGATTATACAACAGGGGCAGGGAAATTGCCCAAGTGTGCAAATGGGCGGCCTTGTTTCATTATACAATTTCACCCCGGCCACGCGCGGACGCGGAAACCGTCCGTGCTCGAACTCAAAATACTGGATGGAAACGTGATCCGTGAAAATCAGTTAATCATTGGACACCGACAAGTTTCCACTTGAGATTATACAACCGGGGCAGGGAAATTGCCCAAGTGTGCAAATGGGCGGCCTTGTTCCATTATACAATTTTACCCCGGCCCCGCGCGGACGCGGAGAACCGTCCGTGTTCGAACTCAAAATACTGGATGGAAACGTGATCCGTGAAAAATCAGTAAATCATTGGACACCGACAAGTTTCCACTTGAGATTATACAACAGGGGCAGGGAAATTGCCCAAGTGTGCAAATGGGCGGCCTTGTTTCATTATACAATTTACCCCGGCCCCGCGCGGACGCGGAAACCGTCCGTGCTCGAACTCAAAATACTGGATGGAAACGTGATCCGTGAAAAATCAGTTAATCATTGGACACCGACAATTTCCACTTGAGATTATACAACAGGGGCAGGGAAATTGCCCAAGTGTGCAAATGGGCGGCCTTGTTTCATTATACAATTTCACCCCGGCCCCGCGCGGACGCGGAAACCGTCCGTGCTCGAACTCAAAATACTGGATGGAAACGTGATCCGTGAAAAATCAGTTAATCATTGGACACCGACAAGTTTTCACTTGAGATTATACAACCGGGGCAGGGAAATTGCCCAAGTGTGCAAATGGGCGGCCTTGTTCCATTATACAATTTTACCCCGGCCCCGCGCGGACGCGGAGAACCGTCCGTGTTCGAACTCAAAATACTGGATGGAAACGTGATCCGTGAAAAATCAGTAAATCATTGGACACCGACAAGTTTCCACTTGAGATTATACAACAGGGGCAGGGAAATTGCCCAAGTGTGCAAATGGGCGGCCTTGTTTCATTATACAATTTTACCCCGGCCCCGCGCGGACGCGGAAACCGTCCGTGCTCGAACTCAAAATACTGGATGGAAACGTGATCCGTGAAAAATCAGTAAATCATTGGACACCGACAAGTTTCCACTTGAGATTATACAACCGGGGCAGGGAAATTGCCCAAGTGCGCAAATGGGCGGCCTTGTTTCATTATACAATTTTACCCCGGCCCCGCGCGGACGCGGACAACCGTCCGTGTTCGAACTCAAATACTGGATGGAAACGTGATCCGTGAAAAATCAGTAAATCATTGGACACCGACAAGTTTTCACTTGAGATTATACAACCGGGGCAGGGAAATTGCCCAAGTGTGCAAATGGGCGGCCTTGTTTCATTATACAATTTTACCCCGGCCCCGCGCGGACGCGGACAACCGTCCGTGTTCGAACTCAAAATACTGGATGGAAACGTGATCCGTGAAAAATCAGTTAATCATTGGACACCGACAAGTTTTCACTTGAGGTTATACAACCGGGGCAGGGAAATTGCCCAAGTGTGCAAATGGGCGGCCTTGTTTCATTATACAATTTTACCCCGGCCCCGCGCGGACGCGGACAACCGTCCGTGTTCGAACTCAAAATACTGGATGGAAACGTGATCCGTGAAAAATGAGTTAATCATTGGACACCGACAAGTTTTCACTTTAGGTTATACAACCGGGCAGGGAAATTGCCCAAGTGTGCAAATGGGTGGTATCCAGAGAACCCCAGAAATCGGGTTTCTTTATTGTAAACTTAGAAATCGATTAAGAAACCAAAAATTTTTAGCTTCATTAAAAACACATTGAAAAAATTGCTCCCATAAACAAATACAATTATTATAAACTATTTGAACGCCATAACAAGTACAATTATTATAAACTATTTCAACGTATATTTCATCATCTTGCGGCCCAAGCAGAAGCATCGGGAAAATCCGCATTTAGAAACGATGTTGACACCTGCCTGGGGAAAATCCACTTTCTAAAAATGACGTTCTCCAAAAGATTCCCTCAAATTAGCGAGCGCCTACACAAACGGCCCTCACAAAACACCGACAGGCCAGTCCTACCACAGAAGTGACACCACGCCAGCACTTCGCCAGGAAACCAGCAACCTACGATGTCGAACGACGCCATGCCCGCCGGAGAACTGGAGGCTATGGTAAGCCAGCGAACGCCGACACGAATGTACTCGACATTCCTTGTCATACTCCATTGCGCTCCTCTCTCCCTCTCATTACTATCCTGTGTACCTTCAAATATATGTAGTGATCTTCAGCATGAAACAATTAAACTCATATCTCTCACAATTACTATGATTGTATCTCTTCCCACTTCATAAACCCCTTCCCGCTCTCCCGCTCACTCTGATCATCTCCCACGTGACAACCCCTCCTACGCTGAATTACGCTCATCAGTTAGCATTCGCATAGGAAGGGGACGTCACACACAACACGTGCGAAATGAGGAACTTTATAACATTTGTGTACCATTCATGTAAGTAACAAGAATGCGAACACTCAGGTTATATATTACCGTTTCTTCTTCTTTTTCCAACAATAATATTATATGTATGAAATATAAACCAATGTTTATTGTGAAACCAACGTGTAGTTATGACATGAGCACTGTATGTATGCTGTATTTATATATGTTTTTTATGTAGCCCTGATGAAGGTCAAATATACGACCAATTATCCAGTTGACCTAAACTCTTGAAAAAGATAATATACTTTATTTAGTATTTCCTCATAATCATGGTTGAAAACTGTTCTATTTGTACAAAAAACACAAAAATTTGCATCAAAACAAATGAAGCACACTTCGTCAAAGGCAAAGAATGTGAACGTAATTTTCACCCCAGATGTCCCTCCATTTTCAGAAATTCACCCTACCGACCTGAAGAAAAATAAGCAACAACTAATTTGGTATTGTCAGGAACGCAAAACTTTCTTGTAATAAAAGGGTCCCAACTATATTGGAAAAAGACCTTGCTGGCTTCCAGAAATCACGCAAGACTGCACAAATCAAATGATGAATTACTACCTGAAGTGAATGATGGATCAGTCCAAAAAATATCGTGCCGTACATTTATTGGGGAAAACTTTGATCAGAAATTATCTTTTAATAAGCACATAGATTCACTGAGCGGCACCCTAAATATTTTCTTATCAAGTAATTTTTCCAAGTACCTCAATACTGCAATGCTAAAAACTATTTTATGGACTAACTTATTCACATTTGAAGTATGGAACTGAAATTTGGGGAGGAACTTTACAGATGAACACAAACTGACTAATGAAAGCACAAAAGAAAAGCATCGGATGTATTTTAAAACTTAAACCAAGGTGAGTCATCCTCGAGAACTGTGTTTAGTAGCTCATATGTCTACATGTAAATTTATGTACTTACTAGGAGATGCCAAGCAGTTGCCAAATTATAGTAGGAATAAGTGGGAAGTCCTAAATTATGCTTGTTCTAGTGCACCTTATTTACAAATTTTTACTCATTATCCTGAGAAATTTATGAATATTAGTAAACGTGCACTGGGTGATGTTGTGGCTGTTCTGTTGAGCAGTTATGTGAGCAAATAGTAGAGCAGATATATACTACGAAAAGTACTCAGGTCTATGACAAGAGTCAAAGGGTTATTGAGAAATCAAGGCCGAAAGTTCCGCTGTTTATTCAACTTTTACACAAGCTATACAGAATCTTTCTTATAAAAAAACTGATAAAGGGTGTCCAAGTCTAGTTCCATCTGAAGTTACTGAAGACCTTTATGAGAGAGCTGTTGGAAAATATAGGAATGTCGTTAATAAGTGTAATTATTCTACAATTGAGTCCTACTAGTTAAATAGTAATAATGTGCATGATATCATTTTTGTTGATGAAGCTATGATGAGTGATCCTGGAGAATTGTATTTAATAGCTCATTTAGGTTTAAATTTATGCACTTATTAGATGCCAAGCAGTTGCCATATTATAGTAGCAATAAGTGGGAAGTCCTAAATTATGCTTGTTCTAATGCACCTTATTTACAAATTTTTACTCATTATCCTGAGAAATTAATGAATATTTGTAAATGTGTACCGGGTGATTACACCAAGAGAGTCTTGTGTAGAATATTATATAAAACACAAAATGTTGCTGGTCATCTCTCTTTATGCAAACAAGGTGCTTACACTTCCAGTTATGATAAAACACCAACATCTCACACTGAATATTGATTTCAATGAATATAATACATTTTGGAGGGAGGAATATTTATTACAGAGTGTGCACTGGTAAAACTGCTACAGCCAAAGTCTTATCTTGCAGCTGCATTGGGCTATAACACACTTCCACTTCACACGAGAAATTTTGTTTAAAAGGACCTTAAAAGAATTCGTAACTGCAAAATGCCCATACAGCCTAAAAGAACTTATGTAAAAATATTATAAGTGTATTTTAACTTTCATAACTCACAATATGTTATAATTGTATTAAAATGTCTGCTGATCTGTTGCAGGTTGATGCATAATATTCTTGTAAATGTCCATGAGCCATAAACATTAAATGTTGAAAGAACTCAGGGATTGAGGTCAGGTGACGTGGGATATACCTCATAATTCATTTGCAATATTCTATGCTGAATCAAAAGATCATGTTTGCCGTGCTAATCTTGATGATATATATGAAGACGAGAACTCATCTGAAAGGTTGTTGGATGATAGAAAATTGGTTACATCACTTTTAAAGGAGGTTACCAATGTTGATGATGATCACATAAAATAGTTCTATAGCTCTATGCTGGCTCTGGTGCTTTTGAGAATAACCCTGAAGGGCCTGTTTGGTGAAGGGAAGATGCACATAACACGTAATGAAAAGAGAGAATGAGAAGAGAAATGCAGTAAATTGTCCCAAGGAGAAAAAAAAACCTGTGACGGTAGTAATTGAATTCTTCAGTAATGCTGCCATTGATAAAAATTAACTTGTGCACAATGAATTTTGGCAGTTTGGTACTAATCCACACACTTAATTATGTGTAACCTGAAAAAAGAAGGCTATCAACCACATGGGTCAAAACGTTTTCAAACCTGCCTGATCATGACTGCAGTTAATTACTCCATTACAGATAAACTATCTCGCACAAAAAAATGTCCACATACTTAATCATTTTTCATTCTTCCCTAGACCGAGAAATTCTGGCTACACTATGTCATGCAAACAAATAACTGAAATGATCTGAGCATCACATCTGCTGTTGAAGTAATTTGTTACTTCTCAACGCGTCATGGCCATGATAACACCCTCATAAAATACTTGTAAAAGCGTTTTTACAACAAATTCACAATTCAAATCTTTTCTCCCATCACTTTTATTTTTCCTCTTGCTAATTGAGGGTTTCTTCAATTTCAATTAAAAGATAGGTTCTGAGAAATCTTTAACTAAACCAAGAAAATAACATTACCCTGAAATAATTCAAAGGAATGTGCCTCATTCATATTTAAGTTTTTTTTTGGTTTTGCAACCAAACTGGAAATTGAAATATAGAGCCACTCACAGAAACATATACATCTCTTTAAGCCTACATGAGTAGAGGGATGATCTTCAAGAGAAGACACTTAACTGTACCTATCCCTCCCATTGCAGCAACTATGATGGGTATCTTAACTATTCTGGCTTCAAATGAAAGCTTTATTGTACTACATCGTTAAATTACTTTGATCAACTGTATTTGTTAATTCTTTAATGAGCGATCATAAGAGTACAAGTAATTTTTTTGTAATATTTGAATATTTTCTTTTTGTCAACATCACCTTGATATCTATGCCAAAATGTGTACAACTCAAATCCTATTCTAAAACACTATTTTTCTGCACATTGCAAATATTTTTTAATATTCAAAGTACGAACTGGAACAGTTGTTCCGCTCTACTGTAAAATAAGTTTTTTTTAAAAATTGTACTCTGATGATCGCCCACCAAAGAATAAATATGCTTACACAGAATAGAACAAGATACTTCAAGAATTGTCCTTCTTAACATAATGCATTTGGTTCTTAATCGTCTTAAGGGGAATGTGATATTACATTATGACAAAAATTCGGGTCGTTGGTCAGGATGGTTGCCTCTAAGGGGGTAAAAATACACTGATCTAATGGAATAATTATTCCTTTCCATAGAAAGCTGGCCTCAAAGTTGAAAGCAATCCTGTCGAGAGGTTTCACTGTATATGAAAAATTACTTCCGAATGCTTTAACGTAGAAAATTCCCAAGAGAGAAAAGCTTTTCTCTCCTCATCCCTTCCCGAGTGAAAGAGAATGAACTTGCTTACAAACGGTGTGAAAAATTGGGACTGAGTAAAAATGTTCTACACACATTGAAGAGGATGCACAAACATTTTGCAAAACAAAATAGGCATAGAAATTATGGAGTCTCTCTCTCTATACATCATAATGGAGTAAGTATCAAAGCATGAATGTTAATGCATACAATTCATGACCAAATAGTATCTTAAATCCCAATCACCTCCAACTTATAACTGAAGTTCCAATTTCTACCTGAACTCTATTGTAAGTAATTGAAGTATCATGTCACTCTCAAAACAAATTCTCCACACATTATTTTAAAAAAATTTGAATTGTGCTAATGGAATTGTGAATCCATTTATAAAACAATTCAAATTTGAATACATACAATATGCAATTCCATCAATGAGCAATTATCATTACAAAAACTTCACCCTTGTTTAGGTACAGTCTGCACTTTTCAGTCCAAACAATTACCTTGGTCTGAAAGTTAAATGTTTTAATTGACAAATAAAATGCTTCTACTAACCCCCAATAGTTCACTATCAATTGCACACATTCAATCATTAACTTCCTAACTGCATACAAAACCAAAGCATCCTTCTCGTCAAACAAAGCAGATGAATAGAAGACTCTGTACAACAAATCATAAATTCTGCTGTTCTTCACTCACTGACTCAATCCAGACGTTCATCATTTTCTGCTCCAGTTGATAAATGTAAGAGGGCAGCATTCAAGTGATGAATACCATTGCATTGTGACCACTGCAGAAGCCCTGATAACAAAACAATGTATAATGAAACAACATGCTACGAAATACTTCATATTTCTATTAAAAACTTAATTTAATCATGTTGATCTATTCCTTTTCAAATTCCTTTACAAATCCTGTTTCTATAAGGAAATGGCAACTTAATTTAAATTACATTGTTGGCTAAAGGTGGATCATTGAGCTTCTGATAATACAACGTCACAAGACCAATTTTTATAGAATTTTGTAATAACCAAAGCTGAACGGATAAGATACACATCTAAGACGTAATTATTCACATGAAACATTCTTCGACTGAGAGAAAAAGATTAATATCAAAAGAAACGGAAGGTTCTTCTTGCAAACATTCACAATAAGCATGCTAAACGCTTGTTGCCAATCCGAAGATAAAGGAACGAAATTCTCTACAAAGAAACAAGGTGAAGCAAACGAAATTACGTAATACCCTATACAACGTATGCAACCCATCCCCGAAGTTTGAACTTACTTAGGTTCTGGAACGGAGTTGCACAGCTTTCAAATTTCCATGAACTGTTCTTTTCGTTGCCTCGCTGTAGTCCTGGAGTTTTCTGTATTCTCAAGAGTTCCAGAGAAATAATGGTGTAGCACAGAACCGCAATCCAAGCCACCGCCTGGCACGAGAGGTCAACCCACGTTTGTCTCGTCCTCCTGGTGTGGCACGCACACGAGAAATCTCAGGAAGACAACGAAGCCTGATAGCAATTACGAAGGTACTCATGTCTGCTCCTTCACCAGGGCCAGATATGACCTCGTGGAGCGCAGCTACTGGATCCCGGCGGATTTTCCGTGTAATACCAATGGACGCACACTGCAAGGAACGTTCCAACGGATGCGGATGCGGGAGCTGTGCGCAACGTATCCGACTTCAGCCAATGAGCTTCCTTCACCTGTCGCGTCATCATGTTTGGGGAGATTATAATTGCAGCCACGTATCAAAACCACCTTAATACAAGTTATTTAAAAAGATAAATGAAGCATTTTTTAAAATATCGCTTTTTAGAAGCATTCATTACTCTTTCAAAATTATTTATCATTCCCATTTATGTATTTTGATTGTCAATCGAGAAATTCAAATAATCTGCATTCCTTTGCTGTGTAATGGTAGATGAAAAGTAATTTATTCCTGAAGTGACATATAAACATCCCTTTCTCCTTGTTACTATTTAAAATGTTTATTTTTGCAATGAATAATTTTTTTTCGATTATTTGAAAGAGATAAAGGCGCGGTAATTGATACTTGCGTTGTTTGGCCTATCATCACGTACTTAATAAATTTTTAATAATTAACAAAAGAAATGTGTCAGAAGCATTTTCAATCTGAAACTGAGACAGTCCTGTAAAGATTTCTTTATTAAATATGAATTACTCACTGTTGTAGCATTATACTTTTACAAAGTATTAGAAATAATCATAATTACTATCTTGTGAGTACTAGGAAAGATCCATACCTATCATACCAGAGGACATAGGGACTATTCACTAGCAAGTCTTCAACTAATAAAGATCCGTTCTGCATTGCTGCAGAGCTTTTTAATAATCATCCAGTTAACATAAAATCTGCTGATGATAAATACTTCAAAACATTGCTTACACATCACCTTATTAGTGTGTGACCATATAAGATATCTGAACTTTCTGTAATATGAAAATTGTACAACACTGAAGATATAATATCAATAATCATTCAAATTTAATAACATTTCTTAATTTCAGGTGTTATCATGAAAGAGAAATAGTCCCTTACAAAGAAAATTAGTAGTCTTTGTTCGATTCTCGTAATGGAAAACAGGAAATTAAGGTGTAGACTTAAGAGTGAAGGAAACAGGTTTAATGAAAATTTCACATACTTCTAACAAAATATTTACCAAAGGTCAAATTAAAGCTATCGTTTCTGAACAGTGTAGTCAAAAGACAATATTGCTGTAGCCATTTAAGAAATGAGCTTCAAGTTCTACAGTTAATGCACAAAATAATAAAAATTTGATTACCTGCAATAACAACATAACACAAACGGACTGCTAATATTATAATAATAATAATAATAATAATTTATTGAGTCCCATATACAATTACAATAGTGTATAATGAGTCAAAGTGATCTCTTGGGTGGAGAGAGCGAAGTTATATTACCTTAAAAGAAGGAATACTATTAAAGGTAGGTACTATTAAAGAAGGTAATTAAAATATTAATTACCTTAAAATACGGAATATTAAAGGTGGAGTCATTGCATGCATGCACGAGAAGGGCAAGGTAATGGGTTCATAAGCTTGATCGGATATGCTCCATACCATGTGATGAAATGATTATTTCAAACAAAACAGAAATTAATGACAAAGCACAGAAAATATATGGTCCTCATAATGCCTGCCAAGAGATTACGACACATAGACCTTTTCAGTGTTGGAAAGAACCCATTTTTTACAATTTTGATTGTCCAGTAACAAGGAAATTCTATTTGAAATTGTGATCAAACTGTTTTCAGCAGGGTATACAGTTGTTTCTATGACCAGTGACATTGCATAAAAAATGTTTAACTGTGGGATGATCTGGGGGTGAACATGGATCATTGTCACTTTGATCATCCAGTTGAAAAAACAGAAATTAATGATTTTACAGATCCTCATCATCTTCTGAAGTTGTTAGAAATAACTTTTGTGATCATCCATGCATAAAATGACTGCATTTAATAATCCTTATTTAAGGTAATATTAGTGGTCGATTCTGATAATGTTGATACAATGGCATTTTAGTGTTTTGTGCATGTGCCTGTAGGACTTGAAGCTTTCAGTCCAATAGAACCATAAATTGAAAATGTTTAGTTTTAATCCGTGTGTTATGCTTTTAATTTTGAATATGTTATATCTTGTTTAAATTATTCTTCTCTGAATCTCCATGCCACCTAATAGTTTTTGTGTATGTTATAAAATGATAATTACTGATCTCGAGACAAAAGTGTGATGCCGGTGCAAACTGAAAAGGAGTTTTTAAGGCAATATGTGTCTCTCATCTGATGTAAGTACCATGGAATTTATAACAAGCTTCCCAGTGTTACGCTGCCAGATGTTGACAAAATATTCCAGAGCCTATTACTTGCACAAAAACAGAAGTGTTGTGCAGGTGGTTATGTATTAGTGTTTGCTCAAATGTAATCCCAAGACCTTCAATTATAATATTCTGTAAATGTGTAAATTAATCAGAATGTCATTTTTTTGTTGTGATTAATTGTAGAGTATTTTAAAAGATGTTACTAGACAAGTTATAGCTCTTCATCAGACCTGTGTCGTGCATAATAATGAAATTCATTACTAATTTTATATGCTACTTGTCAGTTACTATCCATGAATATTGTACAGCAGTGTCTAAGTTTGTATAAATTATTGTATCCAATGTTAATAAATATACATGCCCCGTTTCCATCTCAACTTCAAGATCATTTATTTCAGCACTGAATTTATTGAATCCCCATTAGAATTTTTGAAGGAAACTGATGAAACCTAAACGGGAGGGGGTTATAAATAATGTGTCCAGCTGACTCCATTTTTTCTTGTAAAGAACTTTTTTTATGCTACATATAAACTACTTTTATTTGTTGACTTATAGTTAATATTTACAATGTTACATATGGTACATTCCATGACTCGTTAGTATAAAAATTATGTACAGAATAAGATTTCTCTGCAGTTCAATTGTATTGACATTGCAGAAGACTCGTGCTTTAAGTTCAAAATGTAAAATAAATTTTGTTTATACTTCATTCTAATTCTGAGCTTCTTTTCCACAAGTTGCATTCTTGGAACCCCAAGTTCAAAAACATTTTAAAATGTTCAGAGAATTTTAGGTGAATCATACTTAAGATGATTTGGAGACATACAAAACTTAACCTCAAAATATATAGCAAGACTTTGTTTTATTTCAATTACACCTTCATCATGTTATTTTTCGATAGACATAATTGAAAATAGTCACTAAGCCACTTTCAAAGTGTATCTCGCTGGAACTGTACTTGGGTTTTTTATTTCTTGGCACGGGCTTCTCTCTTCTGTGAGGGATCGTCTTCACAATGGAATTAAAAAAAAAATATATATTTATTTATTTAGGCAAACATAAGTATGCAGCCATATATTCCCATAAGTAAAGCATACAATACATAAGTATACAGCCTGAACATTCCAAAAAATATTCAAAACTTAGAACTATTGCACTCTAGGTTTATAAATCACATCACAAAAATTAAATTTGTTTTTAAATAAAATTCACATATAAGTGGGATAAAATGTATATCTAAACTTTTAGGATGTCCACAACATTTTGTACTAAGGTAACATTAAGATGATAGACAAGTTTTTCCATCATAATATTTCTTAAGTTGTCAAATAATGTATAATGCCATAATAAATGATCAGCAGTGTAATTCTCCTCAACACATTCACACAAAACTGAATTGACAATTTTGAATCTATTCAAACTATGATTTAATTATGAATAATTCGATCTCAATCTATTAATGATAATTTCTTTTCTAGTTAATTTGAAGTTTTGAAACCACGGTATGATTATGCTCTACAATAATGCAAGAAATACTCTTTGCCTTTACAGCAGCCAAGATTTTCAATATTTGCAAAGTTATTTTGAGTACAAACCACCTTGTTTATACCAACAGCATCAGATAGAAATATTGAATGGGTAAACTATATCATCTATTATGGCTGATTTAGCTTCTTTATCGGCATTATTTCCAGGAATCCAGGTTGCACAAATTTTGAGATTAATCTGTTCTTGCATGTTTACATAATTTCTTGATTTCTAAAATAATACATGATTGATTTTTAGTTTTATTACTATTAGATAGAGAAACCAAGACACTCTTTGAATCAGAAAAGATAATAGATGAAGTAATTTTGAATTCAGTAATCATATTTATGGATAGCTAAAGCTTCAGCAGTAAAAATGGAAATGTTACTATTATCTTTAAATATCCTATTTAGCCTGTTATCAGTGCTCCAAATAGCACAACCCACTGGGCATTTCGAATCATTCTTTGAACCATCAGTAAACAGAACAGTACATTTCTTCTGAACAACATCTGTAAGGTTGAAAAAGTTGATCCATTAATAAGATTTTGGACAGGGAGAAGTTGCAATCTCCTTTCTAAAATCAAAACTTACATATAATTTACTAAGCTTGACAAAATATCATTTTGGGCTGACCGAGGTACGGAGAAGCTCGTCTCTTTCAAATAATAAACCATTATTTATCGTCAAAACAGTTAAAAGCTCTGTGGTTTGCTAAGGGGAGAAATGCATTCTGTGCAAGTTTTCTTCATTCTGGGATCCCTACCCTAAGCCTGTACAAGTTGAATTCTGAATACAGATGGAAATAAGCAGTTTTAGCAAGAATTGATAAGAAAATGTTCGCTCTGATGTAACATGTAGAACGATAATTTGAATAACTATCCAATTTCCGAACCATAGAAGATGTGAACAGATAAAGAGTTACATTTAAGTCCAAAAGCAAAACAAGTGGCCATCGCATGGATCAGGGAAACAGGATGAGAAACCTGATCCAGATAGGGTCATTAACTCAGAAGCTGAGGTAAAATATACTTATTACAGGCTGTTTAGAATCATCCATTCCAAATGGTAAATCATTGGTAAAATTAAGATTTCATTCCTTCGTGATGTTCTGTACAGTTTCTAATTGTGTAGAAACAGTTATGTACCAGAAAAGATTTTACTTGGCACTTAAATTTTTATATTGATTATTGTCGTCTGGCGAAGTGTTGTAAAATAATATACATGGATTTTATGAGAGATTTTTGTAGTAACCTGATGAATATGATTACGTTGAATGTTACAGTTATAAGCATCAGTGTTTGCTGAAAATATATTCCCACCCTTGAGTATTTTTTTTTCTTCCCACACAAAAAGCACTGATTCATGAATGAAGAAAGAAAGTAAAATTCCAGAACAATAATGAGAAGCTTACAAGAATCACACGGGAGGTATATGTTCATAATTTGTACAATTACGTTTTATAATCTAGAAGTCTGGGACCTAAAAAATGTATTTGCCCATAATATTATGCCATATCTCAGGAGGGAATTAACATTTGCATAATATACCTAAAAAGCAGTATGAAGGCTGAATGAATTTGAAAGAATTCAAAACGCATAGCACAATGATTGTAATTTATTATATTCAGTTCCTTTAAATGTTTCGTATGAGATGTGAATGAACAGAAGAACCGAAAATGTTACCTTGAAATCAGTCAATTGCGCATCGTTCATTTTCAATGGAGTGAGCAATTACTTTTTATTTGAAGTGGAAAATTGGATTGAAACCTTTCCCCCTTCATTTAATATTAACTTGTTATTATAGAACCAATTTGAAACCATTTGATATTGTACCATTTACGGTTTCTTTATTGCAAAGAATAATCGTATTATCCACAAAGAACTGTTCTTGTGTTTCAAATCATCAAAGGCAGATCGTTTACGTATAGTAGGAAGAGAATAGGGCCTAAGATCGAACCCCATATGCAATTAGCAATGAGTCGGGAAAGTCAACAAGTTTACAATGGCCCATGATTACAGCACTGTATTTCTACTTTCTGAGATCATTGTTAAGTAGGGAACATTACCAATGTAAAGCAATATCTTGAATTACGTATGAAAGTAAAATGTTATGAATAATGACATGAAAAGCTTTTCAAATTTCTAAATATATCATCAGGTGCTTCATTTTGATCCATGGATGAAGAGACATCAAGAAAAGAAAATATGGATATTGCCTTGATTATTTTATAAATCCATGTCAGCAATCTGAAAAACCTTCAAGTTTACTGATAAAAGGTTTCTATTCGTACGTAAAAAGTGTCTAAAATTAAATAAATAAATAAATAAATAAATAAAAACAAACTTTTTGGTTGCCTTTATTGAACAACGGCTTAATCCTAGCTCTTGAAAATTTCTGGAGAAGTTCTCTTACATAGGGATGCATAAATGTGATTTGCCTTGGTGTGATAAAAAGTAATGGAAATAATACTGAGACGAGGGTGGAACTGATGAAAGTTGCCTTGAATTTGGGATGAATTATCATGATTCAAGCTAGGTAGCCGAGTTGAAAATTTGTATTTGAATGGCAGATAAGACTTACCTTTCTGGAGGCGATTGTGAAGATCTGTCCTCATATTGTGTCTTCAATGGCCATCCATTGTAGAGGATATAATTGAAAAGCAAGTGCCTATTGTGGCCAATATTTTTATAGAGCAGTTTCATCACAAGCGTTACATATCAGATTTCAACCACACGTTTTTTCACTGATTGGATGACTCAATTTCGAAGCAGTAGTTGTAGTTCAACACTACAGAGTACACCACGAGGCTCAGAACTACACATTCATGCATAACCAGTTGAAAAGGTAGTAGCCAAGATAACTCACGACTGATTTGTGTTGTACATGCTTGTATTATTATAGTGAGATTGTGAGAAAAAGGAAGAAAAAAAAGGAGAGAGAGAGAAAAAAGGAGACATTGGTTACATTAAAGTTAATGTTATTTTGTGACAAAGGCAAAAATTGGGTACCTGAACTGAGAACTGACAATCTTGGATAGCAGCATTTTGTAATTTTATTATAAATAAAAATAAAATGTTGTGATAACTAGTGTTTAGTATATCTTTTTCACTTCACTGAAGTTAACTTCTTTTTATGTTATTAAATGTCTGCCAAATAAAGGATTAGTTAAATCGTGTTGTGTGGCTAATATAAAAACTTACTTGACCATTCTCTTTTACAACATAAATCCTGTCGCTTTTTCATTTTTTATAGTTTATTTTTAGCTTACACCTAAAATATACTTAAGTACATGTCATTTCATAAAAATGAGGTGACTAATCATTGTCTGAATATAAATATCAACTTATTCGAAGTTTTTAATGAATGTTAATATTAATGATTAATTTCGCATTTTAATTGAGTATTTAATTTATTTAAAGAACTACAGTCTACAGAATTCTCTGAAAATAGTGTGATACTAGCTGTTACCCAAATCACATTTCAAGTTACTGAGAGGATTCCAAAAATCCAGCAAAGTTGTAATTTATTTTGGTTTTACTACACCTGTGCAAAAAAGAACTTACCTCATTGCTGCTTGATGCATGTCTCTTCTAGGGCACTTAAAAATGGACATTGTACGGGTGCACTCATTTGTGCAAGGGAAATTACTTTTTTCTGGCAATAGTTCCCTGCAAATAAGAACAAACCTCATCGCCTACTCAATGAGATGTCTCTTCAAGGATAATATGAAATTTGAAGCTACGTGTTATCTCTTTGGCTGTTGCTTCATTTTGGAAGCATGCAGATGCGCAAGGAGAAATTACTTGATTCACTGGCTCTAGTACCCTGGAATTAATTTATTTAATTCCCTGCTTGGTAGGTCTCTTCGGGGGAGGAAATTTGAATTTTGAAATTTGACGTTATGCGGATGTGCAAGAAGGAATTATTTTAGTGTGCATTCTGTTCAAGTAGCCACATAGAATACTACATTATGAAACAATGATGTAATAATGGATATTAATACACAAGTGTGATATTATCTTACAAGCAAGTATCATAAACTTCTCACTCGTGTGAAGTTCAGTGGTTTATTTGTGACATACGCTTGTTCATTACAGGACTGTATTAGAAAAATTATTCAGATGAGATTCATAATATCACAAATAGATAGTTTCAAACCAATCTTTCAATGCGAATATATCTGAGTATATAATCCGAAATTTAATTATATCCGAAAATATAATTAAAATCGAAGGTTCCGAAGAAACAGTTTTCCTTTTTTGTGTAACAATACTATGGCTTAAAAAGAAAGTGAATAATTTTGGTAACGACTGATAGTTGTGTTTGGGAAAGGGAAAAGAGAGAAAAAAAAGTTAAAAGGTAAAAAAATAATTCATATGCATATCCATTTCAAATATTTTAATAGCCCCAACGTTGAGAATACAAAATGTATCTTGATTCTTCGCTATACATTAGAAATTTAGAAAGTAATATGTAAAGGAGTCACATGCATAATTAGTAATTATCTTCTAAAAATATTTTCACAATCCTTTTGGCATTCACTGTAAATGCAGCACATTCAAAAATTACCATGTTACAGATCTTCCCCGCTGCCAAGAGAAACACAGTGGCTGATCTGTACAGTGGACATTGAAAGATGTTTTCTCGTAATGTTTCAGAGAGAATGTAGAGGATGAAGTTTCAAGGCAACGCACAGAACTCCAAGCAAGTGGACAATACTTGGGAGTGGGGATGCGATGTTTCCAAATATCCATGTTTTGAGCTGGATGAACAGTGTGGTTATAATTAAACCTTCCTTACATAACACGTCATAACAGGAAACTAATTGCAGTGCGAGTACCAAAGTTGCTAGTATTGCTGTCCGGAGTATGGGGTGCGCCATTTCTATGCGTCACAGCGCCACCCGCCAGTTCCAAATATGGCCACCAGGTGCCAGTATGCCGAAGCACGTCTTGGCCCGTTCTTTCTTGAAGAGGCCGGCGCTCACGGACCAATGATGAATGTCGCCGTGAACGGTACATGCTATGCAGAGGAACTTCATGCCAAGATCCCCACACTCTGCACTTCTGTGTTCACTTCACCCGAAAGTGCCTCGTCTGCCCTTAGGACGGTCCAGGGCCGACTTCAATCCTTGCGAGAGAGTTGGGGGCGAAGCCAGCACGTTGTTGTGCAAGCGCCTGTAGGATACGGATCTCGTTCGGATGCCACGAGAGTGGATCGAAGCCCCTTCCTGCGGGAAGATCAGCTGTCGGGGCACAGCACGCGCGCAGCGTCGGCGGCCAGAGCAACAGCGATTTCAACAACCGCCTGCGGTGGAATTGTCGTCTGCCTCTTCCGGGAGCGGCATCCACTTCCCCACCCCACCACTTGTTGGCTGAGGGGCCGACGTTGCGCCCGGCATGTCGCAGGCTTCCTCAGGGCAGTGACAGTTCCAACTTCACGTTCCGCAAAGCAGGGGGCGAAATCCTTTCAGCCGGCGATATTCTCCAAGTGCAGCCGCAGCAGGACTGTTGGTTTGATAAGAGAGCTTCGCCAACAATACCCCGCTCCGTTCGTCCAAACCCATGTCGACGGCGACCGGTCCGGTGTGGGCGACTATTCAGCACTCTGCCTGATCATGGCACCTGGCGGCCATATTTGCAACTGGCCTGCAGCGCTGTGACGCATAGACATCATGTACACCGTACTGTGGACAGTAATACTAGCACGGTTGGTGCCCACACGGTGGGTTCGTTACCGTGTTATAAGGTGTTCTGTAGGCAAAGTTTAATTACCGCTCCCCCCAGTTGCCCGTTGGAGTCTCCAGGGCCTGCGCGCCCTTCAGAGCCACAGCGCGAGAACCAACACAAACCTTTTCACTTCATTTCTCTACACGAAATTCCAAAATTGCTACAATTATTCAATCACAATTATTTCTCTACACTGGATACAAAGCCTTGTATTTTATTTCTCTACACTGGATACAAATCCTTGTATTTTATTTCTCTACACTGGATACAAAGCCTTGTATTTTATTTCTCTACACTGGATACAAATCCTTGTATTTATTTCTCTACACTGGATACAAAGCCTTGTATTTTATTTCTCTACACTGGATACAAAGCCTTGTATTTATTTCTCTACACTGGATACAAAGCCTTGTATTTTATTTCTCTACACTGGATACAAAGCCTTGTATTTTATTTCTCTACACTGGATACAAAGCCTTGTATTTTATTTCTCTACACTGGATACAAAGCCTTGTATTTATTTCTCTACACTGGATACAAAGCCTTGTATTTTATTTCTCTACACTGGATACAAAGCCTTGTATTTTATTTCTCTACACTGGATACAAAGCCTTGTATTTTATTTCTCTACACTGGATACAAAGCCTTGTATTTTATTTCTCTACACTGGATACAAAGCCTTGTATTTTATTTCTCTACACTGGATACAAAGCCTTGTATTTTATTTCTCTACACTGGATACAAAGCCTTGTATTTTATTTCTCTACACTGGATACAAAGCCTTGTATTTTATTTCTCTACACTGGATACAAAGCCTTGTATTTTATTTCTCTACACTGGATACAAAGCCTTGTATTTTATTTCTCTACACTGGATACAAAGCCTTGTATTTTATTTCTCTACACTGGATACAAAGCCTTGTATTTTATTTCTCTACACTGGATACAAAGCCTTGTATTTTATTTCTCTACACTGGATACAAAGCCTTGTATTTTATTTCTCTACACTGGATACAAAGCCTTGTATTTTATTTCTCTACACTGGATACAAAGCCTTGTATTTTATTTCTCTACACTGGATACAAAGCCTTGTATTTTATTTCTCTACACTGGATACAAATCCTTGTATTTTATTTCTCTACACTGGATACAAAGCCTTGTATTTTATTTCTCTACACTGGATACAAAGCCTTGTATTTTATTTCTCTACACTGGATACAAAGCCTTGTATTTTATTTCTCTACACTGGATACAAAGCCTTGTATTTTATTTCTCTACACTGGATACAAAGCCTTGTATTTTATTTCTCTACACTGGATACAAAGCCTTGTATTTTATTTCTCTACACTGGATACAAAGCCTTGTATTTTATTTCTCTACACTGGATACAAAGCCTTGTATTTTATTTCTCTACACTGGATACAAAGCCTTGTATTTTATTTCTCTACACTGGATACAAAGCCTTGTATTTTATTTCTCTACACTGGATACAAAGCCTTGTATTTTATTTCTCTACACTGGATACAAAGCCTTGTATTTTATTTCTCTACACTGGATACAAAGCCTTGTATTTTATTTCTCTACACTGGATACAAAGCCTTGTATTTTTTCTATACACTGGATACAAAGCCTTGTATTTTATTTCTATACACTGGATACAAAGCCTTGTATTTTATTTCTATACACTGGATACAAAGCCTTGTATTTTATTTCTATACACTGGATACAAAGCCTTGTATTTTATTTCCCTACACGAAATTGGAACTGTTACAATTGAAGGAATCAGCGAAATAGTGGTCTAAGACATTTCAAGAAAAATGGAAAAATCAAGTAAAAAGGTACACAGATATGTTTAGAAAGCGTTGTGAAAAGAAAAAATAAGGACATGATTCTAAACTTCATAGTACAAAATTGTCCAAACCAACAATGTACAAAGATAATGTCAATAAAATTTTGTCCATTTGGAAGGTTATTATTACACCATTATTTCGCTGTCCGTCAATTATTCAATAATTATTAGAATATTATACTGTAATAAACATACAACATAAACATTCAACTCTTTAAATGTACACCTTTTTAGATAATGAATTTCCATCATACACATGGACGTTTCTCAATGTATAGCGAATAGTTATTGCCATATGAAAAAACAAACATTTCTCCAAACTTGCACTAGCAATGTATTTTGAGAATCCTTATTTGATAGAACACCTTATATAAATTTCTTTAATTCGTTTTCTATACAAAATAACAGCTCACTTCAGGAATTGCATTGCTATATTCTGCCTTAATTGTGCAATGATTACTTAATTTCACTATTCATTTATTTCAGATCAGCGTTGTATTTTATATATTACCACAAAACAATAAGAAAAAGAATATTTTAGGTGAAACCGCAGTTCATTTCATTCACGTAGCTAGTAAATTTAAAGGCTGGAAAAGAGATTAAAAGCGGTGTTTAAGAGTAACTACGATGTAGACATTTGTAATAAGGTCGTGAACATTATATCCATTATATGTACCCTAACAGGTAAAGTAAATGAGAAGACGAGAATGTAATCCATAAAATAAGTTGTGAAGAAGTTATAAGAAGTCATATATACTCTTAGGGCAAACGGAGCGTAAATTGAAAGGATCAAAGAACAAAAGAAATATTAAAGTAGTTTCTGAAAAACAGAACTCCATATCGCAACATAGAATTCAATATCACCATAAAATTAATTTTGACAAGCCAAAAATACTGGCAATAGTACCTTACACAAGCCTCTGGAATCATTCTAGAAACCCTTTATACAAAGACTAATAATACTATGAATACACTATAGTAGAATCGAATGTGTCCCCTGTACCACTAGCGAGCCATGAAATAATTTGCTCTATAATCAAAGCAACTCGCTCACGGCGCAACTAGCCCATGAATGTTTGCGAGCGGTGCAATGATCACCTGATTAAAATTTGAATGGCGACGTGATCCTGTTATTGTTTGCTTTGTAATCCAACTCGATTACTGCTTTCGCTGGAATATTCCTGTCCCACTTTGGGGAATTCATGAAAAGTAATTTTGCCACAGCGTATTAGAAAGGGTAATTTTTGGGGCACTCGCTCAGGCAGAATTGATGAAAAAGTGTCTGCATGCGAAAACACATAATCCAAATGAAAGTCTCAATAATTTTTTTTGGAAGCGGTGACCAAAAACTACTTTTGTATCAAGGGTAGTACAAATTGGAATCTATGATGCGACTTCGGTATTTAATGTAGGGAATGATAGAAGATAAAAGAGTAATGAAAGAATTTGGTTTGAACGAGGGGTTTGTATGAAGTATATTTTGAAAGAAGTGGACAATAGAAGAATCAAGACAGCTGACCTCTTTCTATTTCTCAATCCACGGAAACAGGAAGTTGGCTCCCGGAGGAAGAACACCTCAGGGAACTGAACGCCCTTGCACGAGAAACTGGAGCAGCGGTAAATCCTTAAAACCAAATTAAAAGGCTTTCTGCAATTCGCCGCGTTTGCAACTTTGTTTTTTCTTTAAGAGGCGTCATCCAATTAACGAAAAACTTCCTGTGCCTACTATGTAAAGAATGTTCAATCAAGATGTCTTGGCAAACTTTTTTGGCTCCAGCAGAAGCCTTTAGAGAAGGAATAGCAATCCTTCTACAACTAATTTTGATAATTCTTTTAAATCACTCTGTGAGGATGTTGACGTCTTCCCATTCTGCAGGATCTAACTGCGAGAATGAAATCTATGATATTGTGGACAGTGCTAAGTCCTCAAATGGTCAAGTTGAAGAGGAGCCTCTTCCATTACCTTCACTCACGCGCAGAGAAATGGATATTTACATACAGGAGTGCGCTTGTAGTGAGGGAAACTATCAAGTGGATGCCAAAAACGAGACACTTGCTTCTCTAACTTTACCTACTGTGACTCTCAATCAAGTAGACTTTATAGTTGCAAGGGAGTATTACCCTGGCACATTGACAAATGAACCTGGATTTGTTACTTTCGTTGTCGAGAAAGCCTATTTGTTCGTTAATTCTATTCTTCCAAAAGTTATAAACAGAGCAAATTTAGCTTTCTATATTGAGAGAGGTGCGTCACTAATGTGAGATACATTCATCGGCATATAAAAGTCTCTACTGCGTTCTGTTAACTTTTATGTGAAAAAGTAAATCAGAATTTTATCGGGAAAAGATGGTAGATTCGGAAACGTTGTTGCCAGAACTGCAGACAAGGAGTCTCTTCATTCTTTTAAATTATATATTTTGTCACAAAGTGCTGCAAGAGAAGACTGCACTAGTTACCACCACCACTACTACTATTGACCTCGCTTGATTGGGTGGTAGCGCGACCTTTTCCTGGAAGTGAGTCAGCACTCAAGCCTCCCAACTCCCGTTTAGCTCCCCGTCTTGTTCGGCTGGCCTCCAATGGAGTGTGCTTCCCTGGAGGGCAACCGCCTTCGCTGAAAGCATTTTCCATTCACACACTTATCAGATCATGTGGATCTAAAAGGATGCTAACTGAGCTAACACGGTTAATATATCTTTAATTTTAAGCTACACAAATGGAGTTCGGAGAGCTTTTGCATTCCCTGTTACTTGCATGAGACAAAAGGTGTGATCTCATTCCATAACCCTTTTCGCAATTAAGAAAATCTTGATACTGTGATAGCGTAAGGCCGGGGATTGTCACTATCTTGCTGTGGGATGAGGTAGCAATTCACCCTTAACTCTCGTGCAATCGAGCGAAGGTTTGTGTCGCGGGGAATCGAGAAATCGCAAAATTGCTACCGTAGTTGAAGTCTTCCTTGCGAAAGGAGTGTTTAGGTTCTGGGTACAACCGCGGTCTTCTACTTTTTACCATGGCCTAACATCTTTCCAAGTCCTGGCAGTCATGATTGTGAAAATCATCAAGTGCCAGGATCGTATCTTCCGTTTGTGACCAGGGGTCAAGCAACCAAGTAGCAATTAAGAAGTTGTTGTAAGACACCCAGAGGGAGGGTTCTAGGGAAAATGTACCAGTGAGCTAATTAGTCAACAACCAAGAAGTCAGACTTAAGTAGACGAATGTCAAATGTATAAGGAACCAGCTTTTAGATAAAGACCTTCATTTTCAGCTGCAGAAGAAAAAAAAAAAAAAAAAGAGTTGTGAGAGGAGACAGTTCGAGGATTCCTGAAAATACCTAAAAACGAAATACTGTAACAGAAGTTGGAAGAAAAGGAAGGTGCAATATATGTTGTAAAGATAATGAATAGTATTGAAGAGAAATTACAACAAAGATAACACCAGATACCCAACAAATGTGAAAGATGTATTTTTTTTTTTTGCCTTTAAGGTTTCTTTGTAGATCATGTACAATCGGATAGAAATGAAGAATGATATGGTCCCACAATTCAACAGTTGAATTAAGAGTATGCAAGGAGTAGAATTCCATATTAAAAATATAATACAAAAAAAGACCATCAACGAAAACATTGCTTGATGCAATAAAATTGGATAGAAACCATTAAATTGAAAAAAAGCTTAATAAAAATAGATATCACTTCTGTAAATAAAACTTCATGTTGTTTGCGACCATGAAATGAAAATCACAAACACTGTCGCAAGATGGCCAGGATCCACTCATGACAGCCGAATCTATCGGAACCCCACAATGAGATAGGTGCTGGACAGCGGTGCCTCTAATGCCCACCTTATTGATGGCAGTGGGTATGCATGTACCCGCTACCCCCTGACCCCAGTTCTTCGTGAAAGGACTGCGGCAGAAGGTAGAGATAATGCAGCTCACAAACGAGCACGAAGCGTAATTGAGAGGGTGTTTGGAAGCTAGAAGAGGAGATTTCCATGCCTCCAAACCCCTCTCAGAGTGAAGTTAGTCACTGTACAAAGAATTATTGTGGCAATTGCTATTCTTCACAATATTGCTTTAGCAAGGAGGGAGGAAGAATTCAGAGATATTTGGAGGAGGAAGAAGAGAATAGTGTAGAAAATGCCAAGGGGAGGGAGCAAGGGGTGATGACAATAGCAAATTTTTCCGGCTCGAGGTTTGCGTTTTAGTTTGTTATTAACTCAAGAACGAAGAGAAGCCGAAATGAGAATTGGGATATTACGGAGAAAAGTATTTATGTCATTTAATGCTAATGAAACGTGTTTGTGTTTTTGAAAACTGATTTTTTTTCTTCAATAACGAGAACTTTAAGCACGTGTTAATAACATGACTGAAGTTGCTCTAGGAATTGCTGATGGCTCTCATAAGAGAGGAGATGCATATAGTGGGCGCAAAGGGCAACAACACTGCTACGAATAAAGCCAAGGATGAAACTTGGAAAAAAATTACAGAAAAGTACGTAAAAGGCCGTGCGTATAATTTACTTTCAATCTATTGTTCGTCCATTAATTGGTATGCCTTACGTTCGATCAGGTTCAACAATCTGAATCACCGGCTCAGAGATGTTGAGCAACTCAAAATACAATGGAAATGCATGAAGATTAAATCGAAAAAGGAAATTTCCGCGCACAAAAACTTAAAAAAACGGCGGTGGTCCAATGCCGACGATGGCGTCGCAAAGGCCATGATGGCGCAGGAGCTGATTCCACTGGAATTTGAAAGTGGAACGAATGTTCTTGACTGTGATGTAGGTACTTTGCATCAGTTTACATCAAAATGCTGTCCGTCCGTCCGGTAGCAGGTACTTGCAGTGTTTGAAAATAATTAACAAAGTTCCTTTAATTGGTGAATAAGCTTCAAAATAAATGTATTAAATTTCAGGTTGTTTGCGACCATGAAATGAGGATCATCAACATCGTCGCAAGATGGCCTGGCTCCACTCATGACAGCCGCATTTTTCGCAACTGCATGATAAAAGAGGTGCTGGAAAGCGGTGCCTATAATGCCCACCTCATTGGCGACAGTGGGTATGCATGTACCCGCTACCTTCTGACCCCTGTTCTTCGTGAAAGGACTGTGGCAGAAGGTAGGTACAATGCAGCTCACAAACTAGCAAGAAACATAATTGAGTGTGTTTTTGGAAGCTGGAAGAGGAGATTTCCATGCCTCCAAACCCCTCTCAGAGTGAAGTTAGTCACTGTACAAAGAATTATTGTGGCAACTGATATTCTTCACATTGTTGCTTTAGCAAGGAGGGAGGAAGAATTTCACGATTTATTGGAGGAAGAAGAGGAGATTGCAGAAATTGCAGGGATGAGGAGCAAGGGCTGATGTGGAGGAGGAGAATCATTTAAAACCATTTTTCGTAATAAATCTTATTTTATTATGGAAGGCAAGCACTACTTTCGTATCCGGCCAAACTTTAACAATACGAGTATACATTATAAACAATTGAAATTTTTGAGCATTTTAAGATAACTTATTGCAATGTATAAAGTTTGGAAGTTTTAATATACTTAAATTTTATAAATATTGCGATACCTGGTTTTTCTGTGTATTAATTTAGGCCCATGGGAACAATCTAGAATAGACAAATGCTGACTACACGCAGAATACCCTGGCCCGGAAGTAACCTAGTATCCTACACCGAACAATACACTGGCCAATCAATCACGCTTTTAAATATGTATATAGTAATTTTAGGTCAAAGGTGAAGGGAAAGTGTTTATCTTATATGTAAAGTGATCTAGTAAAAATATATCTTGTAACTTTAAAAATGTATTGAACTTAAGAGATAATTTCATTTGAATTGTAAGCGGGGGGTTAGTGGGCGTAGGGGCTAGCGCCCGGGCACTCACTAGCACCTCCGTCGCGTGCCGACGCTCTCGGTAGACTTTGTAGTTGAATACAAATAAACACACGCACTGGCCCGGAAGTATCCTACAGCACCCCCTGGCGTTCAATTACCGAAGAAACATCAAACTTCCTGTTCCCGAGTTTGGAAATTGGAAACCGTTCCCTCGGGGAGTGCCCATCGCGACGCGCGAGGCTGTGCGAGATAACATTCGCAAGAGGTTTGAGACGCCTGTGGGCGGTTTCAAGTCGTTAGGTCCACGCTCTCATAGTTGTTAGTTCTAACGAACAGGACGTCTATTGCGAAACAGGTCTAATGCGACAGAGGATCTAATACCAAGAGGTTTACAATTAGAAGGTTCAATTAAGGTCCAAAAGACAAACACAGAAGTTCTAACAAGTATACAAAGATGCAATAGCAAAGTTTCTTTTTCATTTTTAAAAACCTATGTTCACAATGTCAATGAAATTTTCAAAATTTTCGAATGGTAGAACATTACCAAAATTATTCACAATCGTGGTGATATCAACTTATATCTTCGGTCTTTCAGCTACAGACCGAATACTTTAACACCTGTATAATTTTGTGTACATTACATACTTCCTGAATTAAAGCGTGTTACGCCTATTGTGATTGCATTTCAGACTATAACATACTGACGTAATGATTCGTGAACTGCATTCTGTTACGTATTTCTATTAAGGCACAACAGATTCGACATTCGTGTCCAATAGAACCAAGTTATTAGAATTTTTGACTATTACAAAAAATAAATAATTAACGTGTACGTTTTTAAAAATTAGACCAAATTTTCAATAATTGTAATTACTTTTTGACAAATACAAAGAAGTCATCTAACATGACATTAAATCATGAGGTTTGTTCCAGCAATCAGGGACAGTTTTACGTTCTCTCTCTCTCTCTCTCTCTGCGCATGCGCGAGTACAAACTAGTCAGAATTGAATCCCGGACTGGGATCTGTTGGAACAATGAAGTACAAAAATCTGTCTGCAGGTGCCGCTGCATTCGTTTCATAGTTGCAGAATCAATTGCCAGATGTCACCATTTTCGTATCGTGTGCGAAAGCCTACTTCCAATCAGTTTTTGGTATTCCACTTGTGCTTTACGTTCTTCTATATTTGCTCGCTATTATTTTCTTGACCTCGCTTCCAATTATGGACTTCGAACCTGGTAAACTGTGACTCGCGCTTTTGTTGTTGATTACAATAAACCGAAATCCAAAAGAGTATTGTTTTACAATGAGCGATAGTAGCAGTTGGGCAGATTCTTCCGAATCCTCAATTTCTTCGCACGAAGATTTGATTGCAATTTTGTCCAGGAAGACGACTAAGATCGACGACTATGTCGAAATGGTGGTGCCTCGACGCGACGAGAAGTATTTTTTCTCACTTCAGAGTGAGCCGCAACATTGCGGAGGAGTTAGCGGAGAAATTTGAAGGGAGCGAGTATTTCAGTTACCAGGCAGGAGGGAATGGGAAATTGTCTCCCTTCAAATGTATTTTAATAATGTTGTGGTTTGTGGGCCATCAGACGGCCAGTTTTCGGGATGTGGCCGATAGATTCGGTGATACAATTAGCACCCTGCACAGGGTGCTCCATAAAACAATTTATTTTTTTTCGAATTTGGCATCAAGTGTCATAACCTGGCCAAACGCAGGGGAAAAGAGAGAGATTTTGGAGCATTTCCAAAATAAAGGCTTTCCAGGAGTTATTGGGGTAATTGATGGGTCTCACATTAAAATTGACAAGCCCCAAAATGACCTAATGACCCCTGAATCCTATTTAAATAGGAAAAAGTTTTACTCTATTCAGGTAATAGGAAAATGTTTATAATTGCAGCTTAGTTATATCAATAAAATTTCATTATATAATTTATTAATTTGGGTTATGAATAAAGTATATATATATATATATATATATATATATATATATATATATATATGTGTGTGTGTGTGTGTGTGTGTGTGTGTGTGAGTGTGTGTGTGAGAGAGAGTGTGTGTGTGAGTGTGTGTGTGTGTTTGTACCAACGAACAACCTTGTTTTTTCTCCTTCCTTTGTAGCTGCAAGTGGTCTGATCACGAGAAACGGATTAGAGATGGGTTCGTTGGATTCCCAGGGTCAGAACATGATGCACGTGTCCTTAGGAGGTCACCTCTTTTTTCCAACATTGACAATTTATGCGGAGAAAACTACATTTTATGTGACAGTGCGTACCCATGTCTTCCGAACCTCGACTCCGTTTAAAGAAAGACGGGTTCTGCCGCCTGCTGTTGTGCGTTACAATAGATTATTGTGCACAAATAGGTATTTGATTGAACATTGCTTTGGACTATTGAAACAGAAGTTTAGATTGCTGTACCATGTGAAATTCAGAGACATGAAAATGGTGGTGCACACCATTCGTGCATGCTGTGTTCTGCATAACATTGCCCTAGGGGATGAAATAGAACTGGATGAAAATGTTCTGGAAGATATTAATAAGGAAGATGATGGGAACAATGAAGACATGGCTGATGACAGAAATGGCCTGCAAAGGAGAACATACATTGCCTACAATGTATTATAAAATTTGTGAGATTATGAAAGTGATTTATTATTTATTATATTTTTTCTTATTTTATTTCAACTCTTTCTCCTCTTAGACTCAATCTTGTTGCAAAGTTTTTGTAGTTTAATTATTATCTGCACTGAGTGATGGATGAATTCTTGTTGAATAGAACTCACATTCTTGATAAACGTAGTCCAATTAAATCAATGTTATGTATATATATATATATATATATATATATATATATATATAAAATATACAACTTGTCCAGATTACAGATATCAATTTTTTGGGGATCTAATTTGCCTTCATGTGTAGAGGAAATTCTGAAATGGCATCTTGTTTTGCACGCGGGAATTAACATTATCTATGCAAGTTCACTTGAGCTCAGTGAATACTTTCTAATAATAATTGTTTTCATGGCAGTACGGAGTTTCCTTCATGTACGTATGTACAGTATGTGTCAATCGTATTCACACACGTTAAGTTTTAAACGCAATCTGCTATTTTCTTATGTCGCGTGCGGGTAAATAAACGATCTCTACTCCCATAGAGAGAATACAAGACGTTAGGAACATTGAAAGAGGTTTCAGGATTAATGCTGCCCACATGCGGCATAGTAGTGATGTTTTAAGTGTGGAGGCATTTGTGGAAGAGGATGGGCAATCTCCTCAACTACACGTACTGTATTACAAAGGACAATCGGCGACGTGTGAGAAGTTTCGTTTTTTGAAGAAAGAGGATTTCGTTCTGGTAATCATGAACGATGCACAAACGGACATTTTGAAAATATATGGCCATGATGTTGTGTGCATGGATTCAACCCATGGCATCAAACAATTTTTTATTGACAACAATTTTAATACTAGATGATTTGCGACAGGGATTTCCCTGGGCAATTTTAATCTCTAACAAGACAGATTTGAAGACGTTGCGAATATTTGTCCAATGCATGTATGAAAACACTGGAAACCTCACTCCCCAAGTGTTTGTGTTAAATAATGGTTATCTTATATACAAAGATGTACTACCAACAATAAAATAAGGACGTTATAAAAATATATGCAAGTTTCTATTTAAATTATGGGAGAGTCCAACGGACAGTTAATCAACTCTCGGGACCATCTTTTGTATATGTACATAATCAAAATTTTACTAATATAAAATAAATATCTGTTAGTTTTATTTCTGCAGTCAATTTATGAATCTTGTAATGCTAAAAAGGCGACGTTTGGGGAATGGCAGCAGTTGCTGCTGAATTTATGGGCGTTGCCAAAAATCGCCGACATTACGTGTGCATCAGCTGTTGCGGGAACTCTGTGTTTAGTAGATTCGTAAGCTCAACACTCCTTTCTCTTGATGAAATTCCTTTCCTCAAATATTAAAGAATTTTCTTTTGCGATGTGCTTCAAATTCTAGGGAGTTTCACGATCATTTCCTCCAGAACTGTGCGGGGAAATAATATTAATGGGCCTACTGCCACACAAGCGGTGAGCTGAAGAAGCAGAAGCCTGGACCTAGTGGTTCAGGCTTGTGTAAAATAAGCCAACGGGCTCATCAAATATTTGGTCTTATCAGCCTTGAGTTGAAAATAGTCTTCTCTTCTTCCCTAATTTAAAATTATACATTAGCAAGAGTATTAGCGAAAGATTCCATGGATCCGCTCTTAAAGATACTGCACTGCAGGCCACACAAGCGTTAATCGGAACCTACCCTAAAATTGTGTATATACAATTTTTATTAATTGCAGTGTAGCATATAATAGTGTGTCTGATTGTGCGTGTACATCAACAAGTTTTATTAGCTTAAATCTGTACCAGACATCAAATTTTCCTTGAAACCACTTTCAACATGAACAGAGAGCAGGCAATTCGTGCACTTGCAAAAATCCATGCCAACCTAAGGAAAGTCTACCAGCCCCTTTCATTGGAATGCACTGGTCGAAAGCGTTGGAAGTGTTAGCAGGAAAGCCTTCAGTAGAAGGACGGTTAAAAACCATTTAATGAAGATGAAGTGGAATACTGCAGAGAGACGAAATAGTGGAAGGTAAGCAAAATTTTGTGTATTCTTAACGGCAATTTACATCGAGTTGAACAATTTTCAATGGTGACTTATTTAATTACAACAAATTCTCTTTGTCACAGGTCAAGTGGCAAGGCACCTGTTACGGAGAAAGCAATGCGGCTCCGAGAGTGAAGCGGCGTGAAGGCCAGAAAGAGGAAGAACAAATTTAAGGAAAGTGAACGGCCGCAAGGGGAGGAGGCGTAAAATAAAGTGACTGGCGACGAGTGAAGACGGCGTGCGGGCAATTCCACTGTGTTGGAGAAGCACTCGCACCGACTTCCATTTGCAAACTGCCGAATATCGCGATCGAAATTGAGTAAATAGAAACAATGACCGGAGCGTCCAATATTATAATTATCTTAAGGTGAAATTTCAGGACAAAAAAAATATTGTTTTTTATTATGTTTATAACTTCTACTTTCAAGATTTGAATTTCACCTACTATTTGCGGCGTGACGCGACGATTAAAGGGCCGTGGGCGTGGCTCTTTTAAAAGCCCCGCACTGACATTTCCTTGACTAATTTTCCAAATAAAGTTCAAACTGGCGGGTTGCGAGGTACGGAAATGTTGACTGGAGTATTCATCTAAAGTTGGCTATTCTGGAGAACAGTTGAACAGTTTGGAGCGTGTAACATCGATGTAAACAACGTGGCTTCCATGTCGAGGAGCGTTGTTTTTTTTCTAACATGCGTTGTATGTTTAGTGGAGTTTTCCCTATTCAGATACATTTTGTTTACAGTATTTTATGCTGTAAACAGTTTAAATAACGTAGTTCGAATATTTGCCGAAATATATAGTGTTTAGTGTAGCGTGTGTATTAATAGAATTTAGTCCTAGCTGGTAGAGTAAGTGTTTAGTAGTATAACTTTTCTTGTATTTTCCCCCATTATTGCGAAAACGAATAGGGTAAGTGACGGCCATTCCAAAAGGCAGAGGCCCAGTAAATGTGGGAATAAATTGTAGAATGCCAGATTGCATAAGAAACTGCAAAATACTAATGTTGCGGTGAATTCAAGTTGTGATGGTGATTTGTTTCTGTGCCAGCGCTTAGTTGAAGTACTAAAAAGAAATTTTAATGATACTTTATGTGAAGACAGTGAGAAATGCTATGATAATTACATGATGGTTCACAGCAGTGTGGAAAAAATGTTTTCAAAGGCCGTGTCTGTGCTCATTGTCGTTGTGCTAGTGTTACTTTCGACATATCAGTCACTCGCTTTTCCTCAAACTCGTAAGCAAGTGAGATAATTGTCAAACAATTTTAAAAGAGATTTACAAGTTCTAGAGTGACTTGCGGTGACTGCACGAGTCCACCATTTGAGTCAATCGAAAGGTTGCAAATGGTTTTCTACAAATAGGCAAGGGGGCACGCTGCCATTGAACAATTGTCGATGGTAATGGGTTTACCATCAATGAGCAGTGCAGCATACTCTGCACATTTAAATGTTTTGGCAGGAGAAAATGTAAAGGTAAATGAGGAAGTATTCCGCCCACGTCAACTGGGCTGGCGCACCCCGCGCTGCCGTCGCCGCCGCCTTTGTGCGGCCACCAACTTTGCGGGCCAGGGCTAGAGGGTCGCCCGCTTACCTGCCATCTAAGGACCATCTAAAAAGGGGTGTGATGAACTCTTGCGTCAGCAATACGCACAGTTTGTAGTTTTCTTTATTGCGAAGCGGGCCGCGCGTTGGCCGTGTAACTTAAATTGCAATTATAATGCTACTAGAGAAGAATGAATTTGTTTCTTTGCAATGCATGTTTGCAAGACCTGCTCCTTCCCGCATCCCGCGAAGTTAGAAGAACAGGAATAAATTCGTTAATAATCTTCCTCCATAAATGCTTGGGTGGGGGATTATTACACTTAACATTACTAAACATTTCATTTGTTACAGTTGCAATGCACAATGAGACGATTACAAAGGCTTTGACATAACATACTATTCACGTAAATCATTGCAAATTCATGCCGTAGTAATTCATTTTTTTGAATGTGCTAGCTGTGAGACACACAGCCATTACGTTCTCCCTGAAGCCAGTGATGGGAATTAAAAAATAAGCAGCTTTCAATAATTTTCAATACTAAGAAAAGTCATTCAATTCATCAATTTTCGTTATAAATATTAACTCCAAGATAACAAATTAAAATGTATTTTATATTCAGCTCAAATTAAAAATTCTTTGTAAGAAAACAGAGTCCGTTGGATACTATTAATGTAACTCCTTCGTGCTTTGCAGTGTAATAACAAAATTCACAAGTCTTTGATATAAGACATTAACCCAAATTCTTACCCCTCACAGAGAAAACTTTCCAGACATTACTGGTTCTTTCAATTGCATACATACAAAAATTGTGTCTATCAAGACATTTAGCAGGGAGATTTTACAATCGTAAATGTTGTCCGTCCGTGTGGTAGCAGGTACGTGTTAATTCTTTTCAGACATTGCAAACTTCCTTTAATTGGTGAATAAGCTTCAAAATAAATGTATTAAATTTCAGGTTGTTTGCGACCATGAAATGAGGATGATCAACATCGTCGCAAGATGGCCTGGCTCCACTCATGACAGCCGCATTTTTCGCAACTCCATGATAAAAGAGGTGCTGGAAAGCGGTGCCTATAATGCCCACCTCATTGGCGACAGTGGGTATGCTGTACCCGCTACCCCCGACCCG
Source organism: Acheta domesticus (assembly GCA_031308135.1). NCBI lineage: Eukaryota > Metazoa > Arthropoda > Insecta > Orthoptera > Gryllidae > Acheta > Acheta domesticus. The sequence continues at coordinate 119,995,897 of JAHLJT010002630.1, forward strand.
TTCTTCGTGAAAGGACTGCGGCAGAAGGTAGGTACAATGCAGCTCACAAACGAGCACGAAGCGTAATTGAGAGGGTGTTTGGAAGCTGGAAGAGGAGATTTCCATGCCTCCAAACCCTTCTCAGAGTGAAGCTAGTCACAGTGCAAAGAATTATTGTGGCAATTGCTATTCTTCACAATATTGCTTTAGCAAGGAGGGAGGAAGAATTCAGAGATATTTTGGAGGAGGAAGAAGAGAATAGTGTAGAAAATGCCAAGGAGAGGAGCAAGGGGTGATGTGGAAGAGAACAATTGCAAATTTTTCCGGCTTGAGGTTTGCGTTTTAGTTTGTTATTAACTCAAGAACGAAGAGAAGCCGAAATGAGAATTGGGATATTACGGAGAAAGTATTTATGTCATTTAATGCTAATGAAACGTGTTTGTGTTTTTGAAAACTGATTTTTTTCTTCAATAACGAGAACTTTAAGCACGTGTTAATAACATGACTGAAGTTGCTCTAGGAATTGCTGATGGCTCTCATAAGAGAGGAGATACATATAGTGGGCGCAAAGGGCAAAAACATTGCTACGAATAAAGCCAAGGATGAAACTTGGAAAAAATTACAGAAAAGTATGTAAAAAGCCGTGCGAATCATTTGCTTTCAATCTATTGTTCGTCCATTAATTGGTATGCCTTACGTTCGATCAGGTTCAACAATCTGAATCACCGGCTCAGAGATGTTGAGCAACTCAAAATACAATGGAAATGCATGAAAATTAAATCGAAAAAGGAAATTTCCGCGCACAAAAACTCTTAAAAAAACGGCGGTGGTCCAATGCCGACGATGGCGTCGCGAAGGCCATGATGGCGCAGGAGCTGATTCCACTGGAATTTGAAAGTGGAACGAATGTTCTTGACTGTGATGTAGGTACTTTGCATCATTTTTCCATTACTTATACAGCGTATATAATGTATAACTTCTTCACTGCGTTTTTCAGGCGGATTCAGAGCAAAATAATGGCAATGAAGAAGTTGTAGACGGTGCTATTCTAAATCGAGTGGTGGTTACATTTGTGGTTAATTGTAGTTTATCACTAGAGAAAATACAATATATATATATATATATATATATATATATATATATCTAAACCTGGGTGTGCACGTACTACTAATTTTAATGACTAGTACACCTCTGAGAAACACTGGAACACACTGATGCATAAAAGTGTGTGGGAGCAACTTGTGAAGAATATATCTTGTAGCCAATGTGGTTATCAGTCCGTGTGTTGATTTGAGGGAAAACCATAGTTTTTCATAAAAATTGTAAAGTGTGTAGAATGTGGATATGTTTATGCCAATGTGTATAGTTCTCTCAGTATTGATGACTCAACATCAACAAGGCCTCCATTTGAGGTGAACAGAAGTGTGGTTCATTCTTTTAATAACGTAGGAAGAGGGCACAGAGCTGTACAAACATTTTCTCGTTCTATGGGAATGAGTAGGTTAAGTGAAAGGGCATATGCCAAACATTAAATTTTTTTAGTTAAGGAACATTAAAAAAAGGAGTTTTGAAAATTGCTGCTGAGGCTGTTTCCAAATCATTTTTAAACAAAAATATTACTCTAAAACTAGTTGTCAGAGGGTTCTCCAAATTTGCATGATGCAATAGTAGTATAAGATACAAGTGCCACATACACCTTTTAAGCCATCTCTAATTGTACAAGTTGCAAATTGAGGTAAAGCCTCCCCTTAAGTAAATGGGGTTTAAACGCCCACCATACCTTCATTGCCGAATCTGGATGCTCTGCTTATAAGTAAACAATGCGTGACGAAAAACACGAGCAATGAATCAATGAGAAGTTGCCCGTTAAAAAGCCCTCCGCCGGAGAGCTAAAAAGTGTTTTCGAGTGGCAGAAACGTCTTCTGACGGCCTGAGGGCACCGCCCATGGCCCACGTCCAGGTCGACCTGTCTCCGAAATATGAACTTTCTCAGAGCTTTTAAAATAAAATAAAAGCAACAACTGTATATAAAACTAGGCTAGGCCCAAAGAGGCCAGCCATGCAATAGTTTTAAGTTAGTTTATTTAAGACATCCGCCCTCCCTTCGCTCCGTAAGCTCAGTCAGCAGGAGCTAATAATGTAAGCCACTATCCTTGAATAAATTCCCACCCCGCCAGGGGAACCGGCGGGGGGGGGGGGGGGGAAATCGAAAAAACCTGTCTCCGTTCCAACGCCGCAAAGTGACCGACACCAATGAAACCGGAGCGGAGATCGTACGGGCATTCGGATGATTGCTGAGACTAAACTCCGATAAAGAAACTACCAGAAAAAAACCCACACGCAAATCTGTGCGAAGTTGCACGCAAAAATGTGATCCCTGACCAACCAAGGACCGATGTCTGCGAAGCTTTATTGGCTCTCCAGTACTAAAGGTAAATTACTTTACTGGTGGCTGCTTCAAAGTCATTATTTCTATATTTTCAGATATTTTATATGAATTTAAATTTGTTTGAATATTCGCAGAAAGAATAAATACTTCCATCCAGGATGAATATTTGGAGGTGACGAGAAAATATCTACACCTCACGAATACCAACCTCGTGAATAAAATTGAGGAATGTTAAAAAACGAAAATTTAACACTGCAGAATCATAAATTAAAATTAGAGATAAGGAAGCTCGAAGGAGAAATGGGAGTAGAAACAGAGTATGGGCAAAGCCTATTTATTTAAAAGAAAATGTAATTTACTAAATTGTAAATCTATTAAAATATTTTTAATGAATGTGGTTGAGTTTATGGAACAATCTCCTCCTCGCTGAGGGTGTTGCTTCTTTCTGTTCCGCCTCCTCGACCACGTTGTCACTGCTAATCAATTCTGCTTCAAGATTGACAATCAGAGTCTATTGCCGAGAACAAAACATTAAAATCATTGATGGACGATGAGAATTGCCCACATCATGGACGCAAAATGGTAGAAATGCTAATCAATCCTGCTACAAGGTTGACAATCAGAGTCTATTGCCGAGAACAAAACATGAAAATCATTGATGGACGAAGAGAATTGTCCACATTATGGACGCAAAATGGTAGAAATGCTAATCAATCCTGCTTCAAGATTGACAATCAGAGTCTATTGCCGAGAACAAAACATAAAAATCACTGATGGACGATGAGAATTGCCCACATCATGGACGCAAAATGGTAGAAATGCTAATCAATCCTGCTACAAGGTTGACAATCAGAGTCTATTGCCGAGAACAAAACATTAAAATCATTGATGGACGAAGAGAATTGTCCACATTATGGACGCAAAATGGTAGAAATGCTAATCAATCCTGCTACAAGGTTGACAATCAGAGTCTATTGCCGAGAACAAAACATAAAAATCACTGATGGACGATGAGAATTGCCCACATCATGGACGCAAAATGGTAGAAATGCTAATCAATCCTGCTACAAGGTTGACAATCAGATTCTATTGCCGAGAACAAAACATAAAAATCACTGATGGACGATGAGAATTGCCCACATCATGGACGCAAAATGGTAGAAATGCTAATCAATCCTGCTACAAGGTTGACAATCAGAGTCTATTGCCGAGAACAAAACATTAAAATCATTGATGGACGAAGAGAATTGTCCACATTATGGACGCAAAATGGTAGAAATGCTAATCAATCCTGCTTCAAGATTGACAATCAGTCTATTGCCGAGAACAAAACATAAAAATCACTGATGGACGATGAGAATTGCCCACATCATGGACGCAAAATGGTAGAAATGCTAATCAATCCTGCTACAAGGTTGACAATCAGAGTCTATTGCCGAGAACAAAACATTAAAATCATTGATGGACGAAGAGAATTGTCCACATTATGGACGCAAAATGGTAGAAATGCTAATCAATCCTGCTTCAAGATTGACAATCAGAGTCTATTGCCGAGAACAAAACATTAAATCATTGATGGACGAAGAGAATTGTCCACATTATGGACGCAAAATGGTAGAAATGCTAATCAATCCTGCTTCAAGATTGACAATCAGAGTCTATTGCCGAGAACAAAACATGAAAATCATTGATGGACGATGAGAATTGCCCACATCATGGACGCAAAATGGTAGAAATTCTAATCAATTGTGTCAAAGGTTGGCAATCACGGCCTATAACTGTGACGGTGGAATAATTTTTTAATGTGGATATCTATTTTTTATTTTGTTAATTAGATTACATTTATTGAATTCATTGTCTGTAGTGCGAGACCTACACGGTGTGTCGCAAATATATCGTAAGGAACTATTATGTAAGATAGTTTTACAGACCTCGTTGCCGTGAGCATTAATCATAAAATTTTAACGACCTAGAACTACTGGATCAGTTGGTAGAGGTATGTTAAAATGGAAAAACGGCAAATGCACAAGTCATTCCATGCAGCATGCATATTCTGGAAGAACAGATTTGTATTGCATCAGCATTTTAGAAGTGCGCACTCATTTATGCACGTAAGGTTTATATTTATTACTTTCAAAAGTATCATATTTTAAGTACCTATATTTCTGTTTAGGGTCGTGGAAGCGTCTGAAAATTGCAACCAAGGAAAAAATGGATTCCGTCAGGAAGGAAATCAGAAAGACAGGTGGAGGGCCCTCCCGCTTATTTTTAATCTCGACGCAGTGGAGGAAATAGTGTCGGGAATGGTCCGCTCATCAGTTGCATCATTGCAAATGGATTTTGATGACGATGCGACCTTTCAGCCATCATTTTTGTAAAGCATAGTTCGATTATGTAAAGGAAATACTTTCCACATTCTCATTTATTCTTAAGTCATGTGAAGAAGAATTCAGAAGAAGCTTCAGAATCCAGAAATAGATGGTACAAAATGGACAGATACTCACGCTAGGAAAAATAGCAGAATCCACAACTTAACAGATATTTTTAACATAGCTTTGGAAACATTCGATCCCATCATTTCGACTGTCAGCCTCCAGAAAAGTGTTCAAAATAATAAGGAAAAGGCACTTCCGCTTGAAGTAATAAAAATGGTCATTTGCCCTGCACCAGAATCTCGTTCACACGAAACAACTGAGGAAATATTTCGTCTTGTTGAAGTATCAGATGAGGATGTGTGGAATAGATTCTTTCTAGTGATTCGAGTGAATACTTAATCTTAGTAAAATGATGTTTATTTCTTTCAAAACAATATGGAAATTAAATGAAAATACAGATGAATAATTTCATAATAAAAGCTTTCATGCGAATTTTTAATTCCTACCTTTTCCACCTCAAGACAGTACGTATATGTGAGCCGCCATATTAAAATTTTGAAACAGACCACATGGTAAATGTATTATCTTCTTTAGGTCTATATGTGTGCCAAATTTCAGGCGATTTGCTCTTCAGATAACCGAGTTATGACTTTTGGCCAAAGACAGCTCACTTTCATCCCATAGTGGGTCGGCGCCACCTGCGACGCTCACAGGGCGAGCAACGACACCTGCAAGGGGGCAATGGCAGGGCGAGTTAACGCGCATACCAGCAGGGCCGACTTCCTCACACGCAAGTCTTACTCAAAAAGTCAATGTAATGTTCAGAGTTGAATTATTACGATCCAGTCTCGACAAACGAGCGTAGAGGAAAGTTATCTGCTTTCTCTCAACCACACACCCCCTCTGGCCGTTCCTTAGGGTGAAGAAAATTTAAGTGTCCATATTCTGGTGATTGACTTGACTGTTCTGTCACTTCAAATGAAGTCACTGTTTATAAGAAAATCTAAGAAAATCCTCACAATGTTGTATTATTTGAGGATTTAGAGATGCAGATTTTTGAATTCTAAAAACTGATAATCATTTATGACTGAATTAATATAAATTTGAGTTCCAATAACGGTATAACTAGTGAAATGTTTTTATTGTTACTTTGTCAGATTTTTTTAAAAAGAAGCTTGAAGATTGTATATTATGAACAACTTTGAAAGAAAGTTTACGCTTGGATGCTTCTTAATTTGAAAATTGTAGTAATCCATCATTTCAGATGTTCATGAGCCTCTCACATTGAGCGTATAGTTTTTACATAATTCTTGTCATGTCCGAATGCCTTTGAGTAGCAGGACTCGAAATTTATTAAACTGCATCTTGTTTAACACAAAACTAATTAGTAAAAAGTTAACAAAGAATTATACCAGCCTGTTTTTCCACAGAAAATTGAAACTCTTAGGACACTAAACTATATTATCACTATTTTTTAAGTGAATGAATGCTTCTAAAATAAAGAGATCCTCTATTATCCTACATTTTATTTTCTCTTTTTCCGTTTTAACAGCACAGATCACTGGACGTTCCTTAACTTTCGTGGAAAGCTCCGACCCGGGCAAAGTATTGTTAGAAAAAAATTACTTCATTATCACCAAATGATTTGAATTTACTTGAAGTGATATTTTTTCTGAACATCCATCTCTGTCTGTGCGTGTGCGTGCAGGTGTTACTGGAGAGGGGGGTGATGATTTCACGATCTGTCCTCCATACAATTAGTACAACAGGGGACGTGAACGAATTCACAACAGCCCTCCTCTTAGGAGTTTTTGACGAGGAGGAGGCCAAACTTTATAGGCTATTTCCGCGAGATGCCTCAAATAAGGCCTTCCCGCAAAATTTCATTGAGGCTGCCAAAAGTACGAGTATGGTTTCCAATTTTGATTAATTTGAGTTCATGTATTTGTAAACAAGATTTTACATTGATAGATCATTCACGTTCTGTTTAAATGTTTCTATGTGTGCGCGCGCGTGCGCGGGTGCGCGCGTGTAGGGGTGATTTCACAGACTGCCCCCCTCCATACGATCAACACTTCAGGCGAAAAGTGAATTCACTGCAGCCCTCTTAGGGGTTTGGTGAGGAGGCCAACATTTTTCATCCCATTTGCTTGGAAGTAGCATTCAAGATTCTGTCTTAATTTGTTGATTAGTGTTAATGAGTTAGATAATATTAAGAACATTTGTAAAAATAACACTACAATTATAGATTCAAATTAATCCTCACCTCAACCAATGATTAATACTGACGTAATACTAATAATATCTGTAATAACACGTGGGCTATATTTTTTCGGTCCGGAATTGAAACGCCAGTGGTGCGCCGATCGTCAGCTCGGAGCGAGCAGCGAACGCGTCCCCGCCAGTGTGAAGTGCACGGCGTCGTTCAATTTCTACACGCAGAGGGCTGCAATGCGGCCGAACGCATCCTGTGCGCGATGCAACTGTCTCCAGTGACCGTCAGGGGCGGCGACAGTCAATGGAGAAGGAGAGCAGCGAACCGCATGGCGCTGCTTGTTCTATCCAGAGAGTAATGTGTAGGGCACGTTCAAAAAAGGAACTGTGGGCTGTAGATTGCGGAAGGCGAAAAGGACGAGAGGGAAGCGTTTGGGAGATGGAAAAGCCATAGGAGGATCGCGTCGTCAAGGTCAAGTCAACGATTCACAAATTTCAACAGAAAAAAAGACCACAGCATGAACTCTGAGTAATGGAGTCCTTAAAAAAAAGCTGCGCGGAGAGGTTTATCAGCACAACCACAGTTTACCATATGAATATCATAAAGCTAGTCTTTAAATCATTGACACTGAACTGTCTGCATGGGAAGACATAATCAGAATTAAAGTTTCAATAATTTAATATGGAAACGCTGCCCCACAACTGTATTTGAGACATCCAAAACAGTTCAAATAGCAACCCTATGAACTTGTTTTAATATTTAATGGTGGGGAATCTGGAACAATAAAACCAATTCAGATCCTCGGATTTGAACAGGAGTTCTTATGAGAAGTGTTTTAAATCAAGTTAACAACGTAATGAGAAGGACATCTGAAAACGCGCTGCAAAATCTAGAACAAGGAACACGGATGAAAGCACTCCAACAGGTCTCCCAAAACCAGGAGGATGAAGCAGGAAAACCAAAGAGTATTTGATGGCGATAATCGGCAACTCACATTTATCGTTGTAAAGCAACATTTTCTTCCTCCATGGAGCACAGAAAGGTAAATATACTAAAGGGTTCTTCTGAGTTCTTCCTGGTTTCGTTGAGAAACAGTTGGCTGTTGAATACTCCAAGTTAATGAAGAGAAGGTTATTGCAACAAGATATTGTGGCATTGCGTAGCCTGTTTGCGAGACACTGCACTACACTTTTGAGGAACTTGTGGGGTTGGATGAGACACGGGAGACTGCAGGATATCCTGCGAACAACGGCTTCCAGACGCCATCGCAGACGAAGTGGAGACCATTTGATTGTTGTGCTGCAGCGGCTGACCACAAGGTATGTCTGTAGGGTGTCCGGTTGGATACTTTGTATACTGACTACGTGCGACTAACTCTCCGCTTTGTTCTGTGTTCAAAGAAATAAAACATCTGAGAACTACTTTTGATCCACTTGCAGGAGCTCAAACCGCCAATCAGAGTGATTCTGTACACTGAGGAGGTGCCGAATGAAGAGATGAGCACGGAAGACTAGATCAGAACACGAGTTTCACTCGAAACAGTTGAAAACTAACTGGTTTTCTCAACGTCTCTTAATAAAGTGATTGCTACAAGAAGAGAGAGGACAGAGGCAGTGAACCCATAATTTATTGCATTCAATGCAACACTCGACAAATTTCCTCAACCAGCTGGCACTGGCAATTTCATTAAAAACTATGGTGATAAAGAACAGCATGTGTATTTTCTTGGCACAGAGACCAATGAAAGGGCAAAAAACAAGTGACGATTTGTACTGTTCCTGAGGAAGTACCCAGTGGAGAGATGAGCAAGGAACACGAGGTAAAACACCGTCTAACACGAGTTTCATTTTGAACACTTTATCACTAATTTGTGTCTTTCAATTACGCCCCACTAACCTGGCTATAGGGCCACCCAGCGTCGCTGGGGCTGGCGCCTAAAAAATTCATGTAGAGGCAAAAAACTAGATGATGGTAAAGGTTTACATGGAAAAATAGATGCTATGATTGACAAATTGCAGCATTTTTATGGCCTAGCAATTAGACAAAATACTCAGTGTTGAGTCAATGAGGAAGGCTGTATGGACACTTTTTCACGTGTGATCAACTGATGAGGCTCCACGCAATGGATTATGCCCCAAAGGTCTTGAAAGCTTGTGCAAGTTCAATCTATCCCAAGAAACTGGAAAAGCATTCAAACACAAGGAAGCTTTGCCATATGCTGTTGTAGAAGAAATATAACCTATCTTCAGGGATCTCTCTAACATAGATTCATTAAAAAAAGTGTTAAATGGACGGACCCAAAATCCTAATGAAAGCATCAACAATGTAATTTGGTGCAGGATACCAAAAAGCATATTTGTTTCACTAAGTACACTTCATTTTGGTGTATTTAAAGCTGTGGCAACCTTCAATGATGGCAATATTGCTAGATGTGAAGTGCTAAGAAGATTTCATATGAGTAGATTAGGACACATTAAAGGCAATGAAAAATATGGACAAAGAAAGAATTAGAGAAGCTCAGAAAGCCTTAAAAGAACTGGAAATCAGAGCAAGAGAAGAAATGTAAAGAGAAAGTTGGAGGATACATAAGTGGAAAATGAACCAAGTTATGCAGCTAGGATACAATAAGAACTATAAATGATATTTACCGTAAGTTGTAATTTTTCTTACGAAGTGTCCTTTTCTCAAAATCAAAGATAAATGCATAAATGCAGGAGTATTACACCATCCGCTTTACTAATAAACGCTGAGTAAAATTTACTTCTAGAGTAAGCTTGAAGTAGCCAAAATCTTTACTAATAAACATTGCGTAAGCTTGGAGTAAGGGCTGCGTAGTTACCATGGCAACCGCTACTCATAGCCTACCCTTGTTTAAGCTTTGAGGAAGGAGAAAGTATCTCGCTTGGACGCGTTTCCGCCGTCCGCAGTATCCGGCAGTATCGCAGTCGATCGCAGTATTACCTGAGGACTGGTGTGTTGTTGTTGCCTTTTTTTACGGATACGCACGTGGTCGACATGAAGCAGACTCGCAAGAGGAGTGAAAATTGGGAAAAGGCGGAGAAGGTACGTAGATATTGTACATAAATATACACACACACACGTTTTTTCAGTAATAACCTATTTCGTGTGCCGTAAGTATTTAACATGATCGATTCTGCTCCAGGAGCTGCTTACGGAACTGATTTCGCAGTTCGCGGACCTGCTTAACAAAAAAGAAAACTCGACGTCTGTAAATAAGGCCAAGTCACAGGCTTGGAAAGACATTGTAGAGAAGTATGTTACAGAAGTGCAATGTGTATTTGTTTCGATGTCTTCTATAGTCCTTCATAAATTTTTATATTTTTCATTTGTTCAGATTCAATACTTACAATAATAGACCACGAGACATGAAACAAATAATAATGCAATGGAGGGCCATGAAAAGCAAGTGCAAAAAGGAGATAGGGGACCATCGGAGGGAGAGCAGAAAAACCGGTGGTGGCCCAATGCCCCACCACCATCTCAGGAAGCCCTGGAGATTTTGGACCTGCTACCAATGGAATTCGTGGACGGGACAAATGAGTATGATTGCGACGTAAGTATCTTTCGTTCTGAGATAACCAAGCCAAACTTATATGTAAAAAAGTAAATAATTAAAAATAAATCGTCTCTGGTTTTCATAGGTTGACCAGGATATTGTATTGCTGCAGGATGGCAACTCGTGTACCATTGTAAGTTAGTTATTGGTTATATAAGGAGGAAAATGTATATTGTTATTTGGTGAATTGCTAGATCTGTGCAAGACCCAGTGAATTCAAAGTTGCTGCTGGATTAATGTCCCAATCTGTAAATTCTATCCAAAATTCTTAAGTCCTTTGGTTGGTTTATAGTTCACAGTTTTGATGCCGATATTAAATTAATAGTAGGATTCTTGCAGACTACATTGCTAGAATATTATGATGCCATATTGCCATTAATTTTCTTGTTCAGTATATTTTCTAAAGTAGAAATTTCTTGAAGGCACAAATGAATAATATTTCACTACGACGCATGAAATATATAATAACCGGCTCAAATAGTTCTGTACCTGTGTGCAATTGAAAGTGCTGTGGGGGAAAAACCAGTGAAAATATAAAAGTGAAATGCTGTCCTTTCCAGTTGTTTAGAAATATATGGAATCAAATAATGTTATTCTAAAGCTAGTGGCTTAATCTTTATTTTTTCCAAATATTTTCCAGAGTCCCGAAACCCTTCTATCAGGTAGCAGGCTCCAGGGCACGTGGAGGTCCAATGCCAGAAAGTTGAGAAAAGGATTACATCTGTCCAATGACTTTTTAATTCTGTTATCATCTAATTACCATTCATGCATTAGTTAGGAGCAACTCTGAAATGATAATGCAGTGTTATTCTAAAGCTAGTGGCTTCATCTTTTTTTCCCCAAATATTTTCCAGAGTCCCGAACCCCTTCTGTCAGGGAGCGGGCTCCAGGGCACGAGTGGATCCAGTGCCAGAAAGGTGAGAAAAGGATTACATCTGTCCAATGACTTTAATTCTATTACCATTTAATTACCATTCAGAGATTTGACCAGTCAAAGAATTTAAACTTTATTTGAAAAAAAGAAAGCAAAGGGGAAATATTTAAATTACAAACAATATACAAGAGTAAAATTAAATAAGAAAATCTGTTGGCAATCAACAATGCATTATTTCTCATCTGGAGAGTACCCAGAACAGTCAAAGATATGTAAAAGAATTCAATTCATCCCAAGTATTGAGAGTCTGAAGTTTTTATATAGAATTTCTGAAACCAATCTAGAATAATTTGTTTCAGTCTCCAAAACTTTATTTGAAAAATTAATAGAATGACCACTCCAGACGTGCAGTTATTGAAAAACAATGTTATCTAAATTATTGTAGTGTTATTCTTAAGCTTGAGGCTTTATTTTTTTGAAGAGCTTAAACAGATGTCAAGAGTTGTGAAATGGATTCTTGTAAATAATAGAAAACAAATGTTTTATTCACAATATTAATAAATAATTTACATTTTTTTCAGCAATTCGACCTTAGGAAGGCCACCTATAATTCCCAGAATGAGTGGAGGCGGAAGGAAGAAGCAAGGCGTGCAGAACTGCACGCTGCAGAAATGCAGAGAAACCAAGAACTCCACGAGGAGGAAATGAGTAGGAGAAGGGAGTGGAGGAGTATGATGCGGGAGCAACACGAAATTATCATGTTACAAAATAAAATGTTGTTAGAAATAATGAAAGAAACAAAAACATGAACAATTTTCAGAACTTTTTATTTCACAGTACGTGTGTGTGTGTGTGTGCTTTTACGAGGGGAACTGTGGAAATCTTCAAAAAGACGCTGAGAAGGGTCCGCACTCCTCAGCAGTGTGAGATTTTTACCCACTAAAACCACAAACCCTACATTTGGCCATGCATTGCTTCACCTAATCAGCTGTCACAGCAGTACAATTAGGCAAAGGTGAAAATGAATTTAAAAATTATTTTGTATAAATACAGCACGCTCAGCAGCGCCCCGCACATTTACTGGAAAATCCAGAGGCTCTAACTCATCCTCTTCGATTTCCTGTTCTATAAGAAATTCTCTTTCCTTCAGCTCAATGGCAATATTGTGTAGCACTGCCAGAGCTACAATGGTCACTTTTGTTTGCTCCAGAGATGTTCTAAATCCTGTGAGCAAACATGTTGGATATTACTTTAATTGAATACTTTAGTTGCATAGAAGCAACTGAGATGAGAATGCAATAAATGTTGTTAAAATGCATGGTCATATATCAAATACCTGACAGCAAACGCCTGAAGCGGCATTTACAAAGTCCAAAGCACCGTTCTATACAGTGGCAAGTGCTTTTGTGCCTGGCATTATATGCCTGCTCATTTTCACGCCTTGGATTGCGCACTGGGATGAACAAATAGGGAGTGCATGGATATCCCGAGTCTCCGAGCAACCTCCCTCGGAATTCTCCTGCCTCATACCTTCGCTTCAGCCGCGATTCGTTAAAAATCCTGGCATCGTGCCATGGCTTCCATGCCATCGGGCCACAATGTCCAGGAAGTTTAACTTGGCATCACAAACGCCATGAAAATATATTTCAGAACGGAGAGGTCATGTTTTGCGATGTCTTCATAATATTACTGATTTCTTTTAAATAAACAATTATTGAAACTAATATTTATATGCAGTACCTGAACATTCAATGATGGAAACCCTTTACGGTAGAAGAACATTTGCCCTGCATCTGTTCTCATGTTCGGAATGCGGATGTGGGTACAATCGATGCACCCAATCACACTCCTGAACCTGTGAACGGATGAGTGTCCTTTTCTCAAAATCAATTAAAGATAAATGCATAAATGCAGGAGTATTACACCATATTATTAGCAATATTTTAACGCTGGGATTTTGCATTTTATATATTAGTTTTGAAAAAAATTGATTTTAAATATAAAAAATGTAGAAAATTGTTCATGTTCAACAAATTATTTTTTAAACAATTAATTTAGATATAGCAAATTCCTCGCGTTAAAATGTCATGGGTTAGTAGAATGTTCTCTATTTTTCTCCAAAATTTTCATAGCATGAAAATAAGCATAGCATAGCATAGCATTTTCATAGCTGAGAAAAAGGTGCACTAAAAATTGCTAATTTAACATAGGGTGAGATAGGGCTTACCGGACCCCCTTAAGAACTTCTGACAGTGCGAGCGAGGACGAGCCGAGGAGGTGACTGCAAGGCACACTATTACATCTTTAACACGTATTATTGCTATTACTTAACAACGCTACTCCTTTCCACATCAATTATTATAGGTCTGGTGAAATAAAAATCTCGCAAGGGGCTGTGGATTTTCTTGCCTCACGCGATGACGAGGAAGTCTTCGGTGATTTCGAAGTGGCTTCGCTGCAAACTACTCAAAATAGCGCGCGTAATGTACACAAAGTACGATCGATCGACCCTCAGGAACAGGCTTGCGAAGGATCGTTTGCAGAGATTGGTTCCGACAGTTTCGAGGAAATTGTAAGGTTGGATGCCCTGCGAGCACGGGCTGGCCAGACGCCATTGTAGCGCCAAGGGCAAAAGACGTCCTTGGAAAGATGACCAATTGACTGTTGTGCCTGCTGGAACGGCTAAAGGTTTTGTCGAAAGTTGTGTATTGGTGTCTCCGTCTCCAAAAACCGGAGATTCCCACGAAGAAACGAACGCGGAATGACGTAGTGCGTGGTTCAAAGAACAGCTACTAAAGAATTTAAAACGCCCACCAGCGGTTGTCGAGGGCAATGCACCTTCTCATTCTGGAGTCTTTGATCCAGAAGCCCAACAGCGGCAACAAGGAAAGCTGTATTGCAGTGGCCACGTCACAACGCACAAGATGATCCGCTCTTGAACAAATGTGAGTTATTGCAACCCGTACAGCAGAGGAAAGCAGTTTCCCAAATCTGCCACGAATGAATTGACTGAAAGAAACGGCCATGCTACCCCGCACTTGCACTGCCAACGTGAATGTAATCAGCAACTGAAGGGCTACGTGGCCAGAAATAAGAACACTTTTACAGCAGCAGAAAATCTCTTAAAAGCGAGTGCCGAAAGCATTTCTCCATCGCAGTGGCAGGGTACTGTTCAACGCAACGCTTGGAAGAAGGAAGTGAAGATAGCAGGCAGTCTGGCAGCCAGCGAGGCTTCAGAGCTTTCGCCTCTGAGGGAGTGGAATATTACCACCGCCTCCTAGGGCGGGGGGTGCACCGGAAAATACTGTTGGTCCTATTTTAACAGAACACTGTTGCGTCTGTGTTATTATGACGTTTGTGAATTTTCTAATGAATTCACTTACGAATTATTTTCATGTCCCCTTTCTTCAGAAAAACTTGGATGACCTAATCTTACCCGCACCCAAGACAAAGGAGAAACCTTAGTAAACATATTTACTTCAGTATACTATAGTTTTACTTTAGTTTAGTTTCATCATAAACTAAACTTTACCTTAGAATATGGAAAGACAGAAAATTCCCTTTCAGAACAAATGAATGATCAGAAATAAAAATGGTATTATGAAAACCAACTGATACCGAAAAACAATTAGGTCTAACACATCTCAACTTCTAATCTCATACAAGGAACGAAAGTATTGAGTTTTCCATGACTGAAGTTGAATCTTCAAAATCTTCTGAGGTAAATATTTCACTTTGTCCAATGTTCGTTCTTAGCTATTCAACTTTTTTCTGTAAAATAATAAAACATACCACTAATAGGTACAGCAAAAACTGTCTTTTCAGAATTCGACAAATGAATGTTATTAAGTTTCAGTAGCAGACTGATAACTTCAGATGCAGATAAGTCTTCAGAGGTAAATATTTCACCACTTTGCTGTGATGAGCTTAAAATACATTATGGACTTACACAATATTATAACTAACAATGAGAAATTTTGTGGAACACAAAAATAAAAATCCCTCTTCATTTTTAGAATACTGTAGACCAAGTTGTGGCACATTTTGTACACACACAGATGAATCTACATCTTTTGAGGTAGCGAATTCACGAAGAGAAAAGAATGGAAATGATTTTTGTAATTTTTAAAAAAAGTATTCATAATTTTTTATTTTATTTTTGTTTTACAATTTCAGGATAATAGCCTTGAAAATGTGCCACCTTGTAGCCATAACTTTGGCAAAAGTGTCCAAACAAAACCTGGCCTAGTGCTTACACACCCAGGAGAGCAAAATTTCTGAAGGCAACTCTTCAGCGTAAGTCAACTTTCTGATCCATTGCAGGATATTAATAGTAAACATTTATGACGCTGACAAATTCTTACCACAACAGGCAGCAATGTTTGTTGAACAGCACGTTTGACAACACAAACTTGAAACGGGCGAAGATATTCACTGGAATTTAAAAAATTATGCTGCATGGTGTATATTACGGTCCACGAATTTATAAGCTTCTGTTTCTGCGTTACCTTCAAGAATAACTTCAAACAGAGTTACAACTTCTGTGCATCTTAGATGTGGCATAAATGAAAATTTTTCCATTCCTGGCCCTGAAGACCATATGCATGAATGAAATTCTGCACTATCTGCTTCCATGAAATGGCATTAAAATGTCATTTATTTTATGAAATTAAGAGAGATGAGGTAATTTGATTGCATTACAAATGGAGAAACAAAAAGAATGGAACCAACAAGAAATACATGTGTTTTTGTATTTGTGGAGTTTTTTAGCAATTGGAAACAACCTATTGTGTATGTATTATCAAAATCTGTAACACCCTTCATGACTCATGAAATTTTAATTCAATGTATAATGAAGCTCAAACATGCTGGTATCAGTGTACTATCAATAGGGTGTGATGTGGGTAGCTCAAATGTAAAAGTGGCTGAATACCTGCAAGTCACACCTGGTAACCCATACGTTATAATTGATTGTGAAAAAATATATTTAATTTTTGATACTCCACATTTACTTAAAGCAACAAGAAATAGGTTTCTGAAACACTCCTTTTCTTTGGAATATCCAAGTGAGAAAGACTGAATTTTATTATCAGGACTCCCAGTTTCACAATAGTCTTGCAACAAAATTAACTATATCCACATAAATCCAAATAAGTTTGAGAAAATAGAAACCAGATATGCAACCCAACTACTTCCCACATCTGTAGCAGCTGGAATGACTGCTTACATCCATTTTAACAGGCCTCCTGCTGAGGCACTTCGAACAATGGAATTTGTAGAAAAAATGGATAAGCTATTTGATTCACTTCAACTGCACAGTATCAAGGACAGAAAATGTATGCTAAGTTTTAAAGGTGAGCCATATCAGTTACAAGTTCTTAATGATTGTAATTCATTATTTGACCAATTAAATGTTTATATGATGAAAGTGGACAAGACATCACTAATTGGATGAAAATTCCAACTTGCTGGAAAATAGGTAGATCATCATTTAAAGAACTGTGGTCCTTTGTAAGTGCAAAGAAAATTGCTTCACTTGCAACGAGAAAGATAAATCAGAAGGTTTTGGACAATTTTAAGGGGAAATCAGGCAAGGAGGAGGTAACTGCATTAATCCAACACCTCACATCTCAAAAAGTGATGCCATGGAATAACCAAAATGCCAATGAAACTTCAATAATCGAATATGAAGATGTTTGATCCCATATGTTCTTTGTGACCATCTCTGTAAACTAAATTATAATTGTGTCCAACATATTTTTTTTAAGAACGGTCAATGATTATAATACAAACAACAATTGTTTGTTCACAAGATGTGTAGATGTTTTAATGACTAATGACTAATGTTTTAAAGCATAAAAACAATAGAAGAGCTCTTATTCAGATTTAATGTCTATGGTCAGAACATACAGTTCAAATGGAAGAAAATTCACAAATCAATTTTCTAGACATTACAGTAACGAGATAAAATGATAGATTAGTGACCAATTGTTTCAGAAAACCCCCCTTACAAAGGAAAATCCTTAAATTTTAGATCCATATTCTCCTGTGCACTGATTATCACAACAATTTTATTAATAATAAATGTATTAAAAGAGAATGGAATCTTTTGATCAGATTTTAAAAAATACCTAAATAACAAAAGAGAAAATAAAAATTTATCTACTTACAACCTTATAATTATCCTAAATTATAACAATCTTGTTATCCTTAATTATTAAATATAATCAGAAAGTGGACAACTGACAACCCTGAATTGAGAGTTGTAAATAAAAATCATAAAAACTTTTATAATTAAGGACCAATAAGGCAGATTAGACGCAATTGGTAAGGCTAATGTTCTACACAAGATTAGCTGTAGAGACTGATCTAAAATACTTAGG
Organism: Acheta domesticus; assembly: GCA_031308135.1. Taxonomy (NCBI): domain Eukaryota; kingdom Metazoa; phylum Arthropoda; class Insecta; order Orthoptera; family Gryllidae; genus Acheta; species Acheta domesticus. Next base: position 120,013,689 of record JAHLJT010002630.1, read on the forward strand.
GCAAAAAGAAAGGTTAAAACGAGAATAAAAGATCAAAATTAGATGAAAATGACAAAGACAAATTACTAATGCAACTCTAGGATAGATCTAACAACAAAGATTTTAATAACAAAATTCTAGGTAAGGACACAAATTTAAGACCAGGTTTAACTTCAGAATGTTTAACCATAAAATTAAAGAATATGATGACTGAATGCACAAACATGATCAATATTTATGACCATGCAATAGCCAGCTGCTCTAAAGAAATTTGAAAAGTCATTAAATATGTCAACTCTCAGTTCTTTTAATAACGGTCCATTTCCAGAACAGCCTTCTAACAAAGTTGCCCTCTTTTAAAACTTGAGGTTGAAGACTAATGTTATTCAGTTTTGAATATGGTACCTCAAACCCTACATCGACATCAGTCTCGAGATAAACTTTCCATATGAAAACTCTTTTTTTTTTTATTTATAAAAACAACAACACGCTCTTAATGCTTTTTTTGGTACAAAATTCTACAATCTAATACTCTGTTGCAGAAGAAAAGTGTGTGAGTAACCTTGTATGGTTTAGCAATTAAAAGAGAAAAGTAGTAGTAACATGCAAAACAACTACAAAATTTCTGTTCTCAAACCAAAAACCTTTAATTCCAAAACACCTGATCACTGGTGGGGACCCTGCATCCAGATTTGATGTAATTTTAAATCACTGAATCGGATGAACTATGATCTGTCTCAGGAACGTGCTGAGATTTTCAACCAATAAGATAATCATCGTATTAGCTGGAGATAAATAATAGAAAAGCTGCTTGTTCAAAAAACAAAATGCACAATAAATGTACAAATACAACCAAATTAAGTATAATTCACAAATGGCAGCATCTAGGACTGATCACTATGTATGCTTAATGCATGTTTTATATGTGTTACTTGGTTAAGTACTCTATTTAAATAATTTTAAATGTTGAATCAGTTTATGAACTTCCATAGCTTTTCATGTGCTAATTAATTAGCTGAATTTTTAATACTGTAGAGCCCCTGATGATCGGAAAAAATTCCAGAAAACACATGTTAGGCTGAATTTTGTGCAAAGGGGCTGTCGATAAATTGCATAATACAAATTTTGAGTACTTTCAATACTCCCCCATCCCCTTGGAAAGCACTTCCCTATCTCAATGTATTGCAGCTTCAGCCCCCCCCCCCCCCTCACTCCCCCTTTAGCATTACGCACTCTATGGACGACACCAAAATAAAATTTTTTAAAGCCTACAATTTTGGTTGATATCTCTTATTCTGAAATTTTAAGTATAACTCCTTATCTAGACTTGTTCTCATCTCCCTTTTTATTTTGACTCTGTGGGATTGTATTTTTATTCTGTTCATAAATTCTTTCCACAATTCAGTTTTTTACTTCATTTGAGTATTCTATGTTATATGTGAAGTTCCGAGGAAGGAAAAAGTTTACTGCATCAAATTTTACACATGATGGCCAGACTAAGCATCCATAAAGCAAAGGATTAAAAACAAGTTTACATTAAAGAAACAACTGGAGTGAACTCTATATCTACAACTTTGATTAGAGCAGAATTCTGATCCAAAATTGTAGACTGAACATAGAAAATACCCCACGATGTTGGAATGACAACATAGTAACACTGAATACAATGCTAAAAGTAATGTTTTTATAACCAACCGTGTATTTTACAATGGGGTATTTTATTACCCTATTGAAATTCATTAGTTATGTATGCGTTTCAATTCCTTTTTTCCTTCAAGTACCAAATTCCTCACCCCTTGCTCACACTGCTCTCCGTGAACTGACACTTCGCAGCACAGCCAGGGCTGAACCTGTTCACTGACAATCTCCTAATTCTTTCAAAGAACGTTTAATATGTCTTTGCATTTTTAAGGTAACTTGCAATGGCTTTGGGCTACTTTCTAACCTACGTTTTATTTTCCTTTTTTATTACAATTTTAAACAATTAAAATATAATTCCAAGATAGTTTTGAAAATTCATTGTCTCATATTCCTGAGAACACTAGTCATTGATTCCCCCCTTTATAACAGCTCATAATATAGTTTTCCTGTGGACAGAAGTTCAAACATTTCCCTAATCCCCTTCCGAAGTCAAATCCAATTAAGAAGTTAAACAATTTGAAAAAAAATTGCATAGAAATTACGGAGCCTCTCTCTGAATATATAACAATTAGTTGAAATGTTGAAATCAAAGCAAATGCCAAGTTAATGTTTTCAATTCATTAAATATCTCAATCTCAATTGCCTTTGTTTCTGAAGTCAATCTTCATCTCTGCATGAACCACTATTGCAATAATACTACAGTAATTACCTAACCCTCGCAAAACTTTGAAAACCAATTCTAAAAACAAAGTCTACAATCTGTATCGATTTTTGAAATTTGTGAAGAATTAATGGTGCACACAATATGCAATTCCTTCCATGAGTACACATACGCAGCAAACTTCACGTTATTACATTAATCAAAACTGCATTTTCTACTTTGTTTCTAATTATAATAATAATGACAATAATAACAAAAAAGAAAAAGATTGATCTTGAAAAAGAAAATTAAAATTCAGATTTTCAAAATCTGATGCACAAAACAATAATATTCATCTTTAGGAACACTTTCTGTACATTTCTTCCCAAACCATGATTATTTGGAAGTTCTACCTAAAGATTTGTATCAAATGAAACTCTTCTTCTAACAATACGAAGAGCACACACTCAAAGACACATATCAAATCATTAATATCCTGAACAAACACACAGCTTCTCCCTCTTTGAACAAAGCAGAAGAAAAGACCTTGAACAACGATACTTAATTCTACTATTCTCCACTCACTGTCTCCAGCCAAGTGAGGTTTACTGTTTTCCGCTCCTGTTGGTACGCTTCCGAGGCAGCATTCAGGTGATGAATAGCATACATAGAGCTACAAATGACTCCATGTACTTCCACATACAGCAACCCTGGTGACAAAACAATCCATATTGAAACATGTAATTCATCACTATCATATCCCTTAAACAAGTAACTGAAACAAAAATGATATTCTTTTAAACCATTTCAATCAAATGAATTAGGTTTCCAAAAGGAGAGGCAATAGTTATTTAAGGTTATGTAATTGCTTAAAACTAAATTATATCTTCATCTTCTCTTATATTACTACTAATTTCTAAATTTCTTAATTATCATCTAACAACAAAATCTCTCAGGACTTATTTCCAAAGGCTCTTATTAAAAGAAACCACAATTGTCGCCAAAATGCCGTACAGAAGAGAGTTATTCGCATTAAACATTCTTTGATTTACAGGTTATGATTTACATCTACAAAAATTGAAGTTACTATTGCAAAAGTTCCCAAAGAGCTTGGTGTGTGCTTTAGGTACGAAATTGCTATTCAAGAAAATAATAGCCAATACAAAAATATAAACCCACTCCCTAGAACTTAACGAAACTCACCACATAAAAATTGTTGGAAGACTTACTAGGCCCACTAATAAAGGACTTGCAGCCGTTACATGGCTCCAAAATTCTAAGGAACTATTCTTCTCGTCTCACTGGCCTTTGGACTACTGTTGCTGCTGCTGAATTTAGGAGTTCGAACACACGTGTGCAAGAGATATATTTAACACAACTTAAAACGCCAAACCGCGTGCTTAACACGGCCTGATTCAAAGACACCAGCATTTCCAGTTCTTTTGGCCAGACGTAAAAGAAACAAACAAATACACCAAATCCACGCAGTCACACGTTATTCTCTTCAATGCTACTTCAGACGCTGGCTAGTTCGAGCTCGCCGGCGGCGGCGAATTCTGCATCATACTTGATGCCGAGCGCAGGCCGAGCGAGAAAAGAATGCCTTTGTCCGCGCAACGCCCGTTGGTCCGCTTCATTTCTACTTGCACCGCTGGGATCGCTGCTATCGCCTGCAACGTATTGTCCGATTCAAAACAGTGACTTGTGAATGCTGTGGCGCGGTTTCCAATCGGAAGCTTCCATACCTTTAATTAATGGGAGAACTATATATATGAATGTAATATTATAAAATATAATTATATTAATATTAATGATGAATGAAAGACGGATGTTGTCTGGAAATATAGTATCAAATATGAAAGACGAATATTGCCTGGCAGTGTTGCCAGATTAGGGGTTTCCCCCCTAAATTTAGTTGGTTTTTTTTTTGCCTTTAGAGGTTGTTCAGGGGGCAAATTTATTTGGGGGTTTGGCTGATTTTAAGGACAGGGTTCGGCTCACTAAAACAACGGCGCACGGTTCACTTGCGCATGGTTCACTCGCGCGGACCACGAGAACGGATCACTCAGGGAGCACTGCTTGCATTGTGCATTGTGCGGTGTGGTGCGAATGTGTAATGGAGAATTACAATGGTTAAATGCATAAAATGCGTTGCATGCATAATGTTAAATGCATAAAATGCGTTGGTAATTATGCGTTGGACAGACTCAAGGATGTTTTATGTTAACGCGAGGGCCGAAGGCCCGAGCCTCGTCCTCAACTTGGACACGGGTAGCGCAGCGTCACGATTCCACACGAAAGTGCGTTGGCCACGTGGCCGTGTGGCCGGGCACACTGTGGCGGCGCCGCGAGTGACTCGTTCGGAACCGAATCGTGCGCGTCAATAGGAGCCGAACCCTGTTCTTAAAATCTACCGGGGGTTTTCTTGGGGGGATTTCATTGACTTCTTAAAATGTTAATTTTGTGTTATATTGCGAAAAGATGTCATATTGTGAAACCATCACACTCGCCAATGATGAGAACTCAACTGGGTTTAAACATTTTGGGAAGTAAGGGTGGGGGTAAGTAAAATGCGAACCGCCTACCTATTACTATTGTTTCATATTGACTGTAACTGACAAGTTAACAGTAAAATATAAATATCATCATATACAATTAATAATATTTTTCGTATTTCTTTCCTTTCCATACCTCCCCATACATTTTAAACATTTTTTTTTAAATTTGGGGATTTTTTGTCATTTTGAGTGTTTTTGCAGCGCTGTCTAGGGGGAATTGCTTAACCCTGCTGTGGTCCTCGGGTCCATTTCGACCCAAATAAAATTTTAATTTCTTGTACCGCTTAGAAAATGGTACGATCGTTCTGGTACTTCATGACAATTATTTTTTGACTGTTTTCTACCCGCATATAAAATGTCATTCATTTATTTTCAATACGAAAGGAATTATATTTTTTTTACGCGTAAGTTCTTCGGGTCTATTTGGACACGTAACATTTCTCATGTTGAACTCTCGTTAGAAATTTCATATAACTCGGTAAATTCGTAGAAATCAACTATGGAAGGAATGTATTATCATTGGAGACTTTATCTTCTCGTAAGGTGTACAATGACAATATTTTGTCGAATAATACTATCAAACTACGAAAACACTATCGAAGTACTACGAACAGCTGGGAGCAATCTCAACTCCCTAAACCTCGGATAGACGGTTTTTCTAAAACTTAAACGTATACTGCGATTTTTGTAGGAAGAGCTCTCAAGATAACTCAAATCCCATCTTCACGATGGAATATGTCACGGCATTTCGTATCATTCACAGTTGTTCCGCTAGATTTCGCACGATCGCGACCGTATGAAGCAGTGCTTGCGATCATGCGACTTCTACCGGCAAGACCGAGAAAAGACGCGAAATGCCGTGACATATTCCATCGCGAAGATGGGATTTGAGTTATCTTGAGAGCTCTTCCTAGAAAAATCGCAGTATAGTATTCTGATAAGTTTCTTCCTCTTCCGATATTGTGCAATCTTCAATTGTGTGTAACAATCAATGAATAATTAGGTTCCGAGTCGTTTTCCGAGTCAATTGTCCATTTCGGCAGTACATGCCAAAGACTTGGCAAAATACGGAGGGAAATTTTTAATCATGAAGACTACAAGGAGGAGACTCAACTCCGGTGGTGGGGGTATGTAAGAAAAACGTCGGCAGCTACTTGAAATATAATACAAAAAAAACCGGGCCCCTTCGCCTTCAGCGACCTCACGTGGCAATTGAAAGAACTACGAAGGCTTTCAAAACAGCCAATGGCAGCAAAGCATCGTATACAAAATTTAATTCAAACATTTTTTTCTACAAAATTATTTACTACTTACTACTTCCTTTTCAACTTATTGTCTTCGGTTAAGCACATCCGCACACCGCCTGGTAATCGACGCCAACTGACCCACTTGGACCAAACGAATTTTGACGATTAGTGGCCGAGAAAAGCCGAGATAAGTTCCTTCTTTCGCCGCGTGATGTCGCTGAAGGCGAAGGGGCTCGTTTTTTTGTATTATTTTTCAAATAGCTGCGGACGTTTTTCGTACATACCCCCACCATGCCTCCAACACCGGAGTTGAGTCTCCTCCTTGTATACTGCGATTTTTGTAGGAAGAGCTCTCAAGTCCACTCAAATCCCATCTTCGCGATGGAATATGTCACGGCATTTCGTGTCATTCACAGTCGTTCCGCTAGACTTCGCACGGTCGCGACCGTATGAAGCAGTGCTTGCGATCATGCGACTTCTACCGGCAAGACCGAGAAAAGACGCCAAATGCCGTGACATATTCCGTCGCGAAGATGGGATTTGAGTGGCCTTGAGAGCTCTTCCTACAAAAATCGCAGTATAGACTTCGTGTTTTTAATGAAACACGTTACATGTGGAATGCACAACCTCTGGCAAACAAGAGGGGCAACCTAGAGAAGAAAATTTTGGAATTAAAGTTGTGCTACAATTATCCTCACTTCTGAAGGATAACAACATAACTCCTGATAATTTCTTTACATCATACCAGTTGGGTCAGGAGATTCTCATATGGGACATCACTCTCGGTATAACTATGCGCAAAAACAAATCTTCTATACCGCCAAAACTTCTCCAGACAAAGGGCACAACAAACTAATATTCTACTTTCGATTTTGCGAGTTACTCCACATTAGTATCGTATGTGCCAGGAATGAACAAGTGTGTTGTCCTTCAAAGCACCCTTTACAATGATGCAAGAGGCTGCGAATCTGGAGAAAAGAAACCAGAAATAATGATAACCTATAATTCTACGAAGGAAGCTATGGATACGATTAGTTGTTATTCATAGAAAAAATATATTTTCTGGTCTATTGTAGTTCTCTCTGACAAAATAAATATTTTACATCAATTCAAACGTTTCTTTCACAAAAGCAAATTCGGATTGCTAATAAAAATGTTATAAAAAATAACCTCTTAGGGAAAACTTGGGGAATTTTTTGTAAAGCCGTTATTGAACGCAGAACACACCTGCCACAAACTTCGTCATCAATAGATGTCGAAAACAAGAAATCCGATGCAAAATTCACAGTCTTCAAAATTAAGTTTTTTTTAGATTCTATTCGAAAATGGGGAAAAATGGAATGTGTTGCAAAACTGATAACAAAATTACTTTTCGTTGCTCTAAATAAAACTTTTATAGGTAAAAATTATGTCAATCACTTTTGTACTACATGTGTGTAATGTAATTTTTCTATATGTGCATTTCATTGTTTTTGCTATCACGCATGTTCAGAGACCATTATTTTACATTATTGCATAACCTTAAAAATAAAATAAATGTATCTAATTAATATTTCTGTGTCTAACTTTAACTTCCTATTAAGAATACTAAATATGATCATTGGAAAAGTAAATAATCTGCAAGAGAAATTATATGGGTCCATTTGGACCCAAGGATCTTGAGAAGGAGTAAATTTGAGGACTGCAGCCGGGTTAAGACAATCTGGCAACAATGTTGTCTGATATCAAAGGTATCTACATTACCAACAGTTATACTAATAATATTAATACATTAACACAAATATCAATTTTCATATCTCGACATCACCTTGATATTTCTTATTCTTTGAATTTTGACAGTCTTACCATGGTCATAGAGTAAAGATGTATATATCCTTAGTCTATGACCATGATTGAATACTCATCATTCATATCATTTATTGTCAAACATGTATTCTCTCTATTCTTCTTTTTATCTTTTTTTCAATTAATTTATCTACTCCAAATACCCACTAACTAATCATAATAAACTATATTAAATAATTATAGCACAATATTGTAAAAAACGTATTTATAAAACTTGTAACAGATAACTATAAGTATTATATTTAAAATAGCAATACATGCCAGTCTATTATACAGCAAGCTTATGCAAAAACAGGAAGGTACCATTTAAATTATGAAGCAAAGTTGTTATTGCAGATGATATTAGCATAGATACTGCTGAGTCCTTCAATATTCGCTTTGTGATTGCATGTTCTATTACTGAAGTTTTCAATACACATTTCTTTGGTAGTTCTCTTTTTGAGATGTGGTTCTTTATCAAGGATTGCAGGATTATCAAATTTCAATTTATGTTTTCTTTTAAAGCATGTTTGATTTCATTTAAAGCACACAATTATGTCCAATTATTTTTGATGTCAATTTTGTGCTGTGCAATTCTCTTTATTAATTTTTGTTTAGTCTGTCCAACGTATATGTGATCAGCCACTGCATGGGATATTGTATACAATGTTAGTTTGCTCCATTTTGTCTGTTTTGTGTTTGGTATTACTGAATACCAATCTGCCAAGGTTATTCTAATTTCTGAAAGTGATTTTGGTGTTGTCCAATGTTTTGCCTAGTGGTTCCGAAAGACCTTTAATATTGGTAATTGACCTGAAATCATTATTGTTAGACTGTTGGTTGTTGTTTGTCCTTGGATGAATGTTGTCTTTGTATTTGTTATTGTACAATATGCTGTTGACTAATTTATGAGAAAATTAATTTTTTACGAGGATGCTTTTTATAATTTGGAGGTTCTTTTTTTGAAATTCTGGACTGTTCAAATTGAAGGCAAGTGCTGTATTTACTTTCTGACTCAAGAGGATGATGGGAACTAAAATTCACATATATGTCTGACCAGTCATAATTGGTTTCCTGTACTAGTCAGTTTTGATGGTACCATTATTGTTTCTAATTACATGAGTACCTACAAAGGGTATTTTGTTCTTTATTTCATATTCTAAGGTGAATTTTATCTTGTGTTGGTATGCATTGAATAAATTTAATAAGGTGACTCATTTGTTTTTTGATATGGCTAAGAGTATGTCATCCACATACTTGTAAATAAAAGAAATGTGAAAGTCAATTTGTTTGAGTATTTCATTTAATACCTTGTTTATGACTACGTCAGCAATGACAGGTGCACAGGATGTAGCCATTGCAAAAATGTGTATCATACAAGAGAACTGTTATTATAAACAAAATAACCTTCTTGGCAAAATAATTCACACATTTCCATAAATTCAGTTTTAAGCTTAATCTTGTTCCATTCTGTTCAAATAATGTCTATGGCTAATTGCATGGTATTTATTTATCTGTCAAAAAAACAGTAAAAACTGTATATATAATGTATGGGGGAAGAGATTATATGCGCACATTTTCTTGAGGCCCAAAATTAAAAACAAATAAAATTGTATAAATAAAATTAAATGTTTAATTGTTAAATTTTTAACAACGAAATGTCAAAAATTGTTGTTAAATTGTATATTGGTAAATAATGAACTGACATCTAAAGAAACTGTGATGTAATTTTGTGGTACTGTGATCTCTTCTATTTTGTTCACAAATTCAAAAGAATCTTTAATATTATATTTATTGTGAATTACTTGGCTGTCTGTGAAGGGCTGTCAATGAAAGAAACAGTTGGTCTCAGAGGTTTACCAAGTGTGTGATTCTTTACTAAACCAGAAATCTTGGAGGCCTGATTATTGTTTATAACTTACTGTATGTAATGGATTGTTCTAAAGTGAAAAGAAAAACAACAAATAATTGCATTAAAACCCGTCTCCTACTCAAAACACTTATACATTCTACACTATTTATGAATAAATCAATTATTCTTTAATTACCTGATATATTGTTAAGTCAGATTACAGAAGTTAAAATTTTAATTCATATTGTAGATTAGGTAGTGAAGAAAGCGTAGACCGTGACAAACTGTTTCCCAAGTGGTTTCGTTTCTAATCGATATTTACTTAGTTCATTAAAATTTGTGAATAAAAATCTTAAAATTTCGTAAACTTTGAGTTAAAAACTTCCACAAAGAAAAAGTTCCAATTATTATAGACAATCATGTGAAAATCCAGTTTCATTAAATTCATAAAATTCGGTTGAAGTTCGACATTTCAGAGTAAATATAATCATTTATTCATACATTTCATAAACATTTATGTAATAAATGAAACTGGATTTTCGCATTGTCTATTACAAATATTTATGTAACAAATTCAATTTTAGCCAAAGAAATAGTATCTGAAGATGGAGACGAACGATCTCATTTGAAATTTGTTCCAACAAAACCAGTTAGACTGCTTCGCAAGGGCTAGTCCAACCTCTGTGAAGTGTCCTAAACCCTTCCCGTCTCCTTATCGTTACCAATTGCGGCCGCTGGGTTGTGACGCAGTGGCGCGCAAGAGAGAGGTGCCTATTGGCCCACGAGGCAACGACACGCAGACTACCGACATTGTAGTAACGGAGGATTATTCCAAAATTAAAGAATTGATGTAACCAGAGTTGGGCAGTATCGAAAATACTTGTATTTAAAATACGTATTTTCGATACTTTTGTAATTTGTATTTTGTATCGAAAATACATTTTTAAACATGTATTTTGTATTTGTATCGAAAATACTTTCTGATAGTATTTTGTATTTTCAAAATACAAAAAATACTTTTTGATTAATCCGTCACAAACACTCATTGGGCAAGTAAATGGAGAGGGTCCCGCCACGTGGACGAGTGGAGCCGGACCTCCGGTTTCTCCGATTACGTTTTCCCCTCGTCGTCGGTTCAAACGGAGATAACCGGAGGATCGCTGTAATCACGGTGTATGATATATTTCTTACACCGTGGTTGTAATCGCGAGCTCCGATTCAATTTCTCGGAGAACAGGCTCCGCGTGCCAGAACGAGTGCTGCCCATGTGTGTGCCTGGTGGCCCTGTGGTTGTATGCAGTGATTAAAAACTTGTGCTTGCGGTGTTTTTAAGAGCTGATATTTCGTTGTGGTATATTTAGGTAAAAATCTATTTTTTCCTGGGTACCTTGTACTAAATGAAGCTTTGTATGTACATTTTAGGTTTATTTGAACTAAAACCGTCAATTTTGTAGCGCCTAAAAGAGCCTATTTTAATATTAATGCCTATTTGTACCTATTCTACATTTAAGAACCTAAAATGAGACTCATTTGCCTAACTTCTTTTGTCTATGGCTCCTTTTACCTTTTTCTTCTTTGTCGGCACAACAGACAAGGATGATATTAATTTTAAGTCATTTTTAACAACGTAAATTACATTCGTCCTCTTTTACCTTTTTATCCCCTTGTCTCATTTTGTCACCTGTAAGAGAGCGAGAAATGAATATACCAGACAAGGATCTATCGATAAAAGTCTCCATGCCACTACTTTTTGACTACGTGGAGAAGCTGCCTCCGTTTTTAAGATAAAGCGATTGAATTTCCCCGAAAGCAAAGTGATCTTGACCGATAAGAAACATTCGTTTTCTCTTGAAAACTTGGAGAATGTATTAATAATTATTGTGAGGCAAAATACGGTTGGAATAATTCTTACTACCAAACGTGTTAAATAGTATTATCGCAAAATGGTCAATACTGATTCTACGTAATATTGATTTATGTTATCTTTGAGAAATATAATAAATGGTCAAAAAGTGAATTTTCTTGTATGTTACGAGTTTTATTAGTGCCTATTCTACCATTTAAAAAGCCTAACAGATGCTGAAAGAACCTATTTTAGGCACCTAAAATGCATATTTTAAAACATAAAAATCCGCGGTATTCATTAGGTATCCGTATCATTTGTAATGTATGTTCATACTTTAAGTCTGAAAGGCACCTTAGTTAATTGTCTATATCCTGCAATATTTATCCCAAACTATCACCTCCCAAGAGCTCATGGTGATATCTTTGTACTCCTTCGCTTCTTACACGCAACACTCACTCAATGCTGGATACTCGGATTGACTTGAGATTTTACCAGCTTGTTGAGCACCTTTCAAACCCCTACATACACATTTTTACGAGCTATGAATCATTGCAAGTAGTGTTTTTGCTATAATTAGTATTGGGACCTTTCTTGACCTTACCGACCGTAGAGGGGCGGAAACGCTGCTCGCCGCTGGTTCTGCGGACGTTACTCATACACCGCGCTTGCACTATCAGCCTGTCGGCATGGTCTCAGTTACTTGGAGGGCAGGCGGGGTGACAAAAACGGGTGTTTACTTTGCAGGTTCAGATGGAACGAACGCGCTTGGAAATCTGACACCGGCTGATAGACGCCGCGTAACGTTCCTAGCGCTGCCGAAGCAACGGCTCGCCCGCTGCGGGAAGCGCGAGGGTCACGAAAGGTCCTGATACAAAATGCCTATAAAACGCTATTTATAATATTCCATAGCACTTCAAAATTTGTGTATATAGGTTTTGCGTGGTGTTCTACCAGCTGGTGAAATTTCATGTCAATCCGAGTATCCAGCACGGTGAGTGTTGCGTGTTAGCATGGAAAAGATGCATTTTCAGACTTGAAATATAAACATACATCACAAATGATAGGGGCCGTCTTAATTACGTAACGCAAATTTCGAGTATTTTCAATACCCTCTCCCCCCGCTTGTAACGCACTTCCCTATCTCTATGTATATAAAGCAGCGTAAAGCTGCCTCAGACCCCCTCCCTCCCCATTTAGCATTACGTAATTTATGGATGACCCCATACTGATACCTGAAATGGTTGAAAATTTAATTTGAAACATTTTTGTATAAAGAATGTTATGTATTTTTAATAAAAAAATTTAAATGTGATGTGATTTTAAATGTGAATTTTGAACGTGAATGATTGTTTAAAAGAGAAAAAAATAGGATAGAAGTTATTATGTGTAAAACATCGTTGGTTGTATTTTGTATTTTCAAAAGTATTTTAAATACTATTTGTATTTTGTATCTAATATACCTTTATGAAGTATTTTGTATTTGGTATCTAAAATACTTTCGGGGAAGTATTTGTATTTTGTATCTGAAATACATTTTTCAAGTATTTTGCCCAACCCTGTCCTTTACCCATCCAAAAAACGTACCCACCTTGTCGAGACATCACCAACTGGCTCAGCTTCCTTCAGTCGAAAAACACAGCCAAATGGCTATATTTTTCTGCAAGGCATGGGAGCCATGTGGCGTGCCACCATTACTCCACACCGAAGGTTAGCGGCTTGCATCGGCAAGCACAACATCTCGGGGGCACAACCTCTAAAATGTGCTACCGTATGCAAGCGGGCGCCAATATATACGGGCCCCGCGGAGCCAGGAGAGCAGACGGTACCATGCGGAGCAGACGGAAGCGACGGGACCATACGGAGCAGACGGTACCATGCGGAGCAGACGGAAGCGACGGGACCATGCGGAGCAGACGGAAGCGACGGGACCATACGGAGCAGACGGTACCATGCGGAGCAGACGGAAGCGACGGGACCATGCGGAGCAGACGGAAGCGACGGGACCATACGGAGCAGACGGTACCATGCGGAGCAGACGGAAGCGACGGGACCATCTCCGCCGCCGCTGCTGTCGTCTTCGCCGCGCCTGGACCACGGAGTGATGGGGTAAGAGGCCGCCACATCTGAGCTCGACTTCCTATATACTTCTTATCTGATTTATCGTTCCTCCCTCTCTCTCTCTCTTCATGCAACAGTAATAAATGGTGCATTATTTGGAACATGACTTCTTCTTGAGAAAACTGCCCTCCCTTTCCCCATCTCAATAAAATCCTCCAAGTCAACCACAGTGCTCCAAAGCGACGCGCTGCCTAAGGAATACGCTGAAGTCAGTCAGCTCCGAGGGTGGCACGTCACATCTGGTGGCAGCGGGTGGCCGCACGTCACAGAGGATTCCTCCAAGCGCTTCAACAACGGGTTGGGCGATCTCTGAGACATCGTACGAACCTCAACTGAATTTTATGAATTAAATGAGACTGGATTTTCATATGATTGTCTATAATAAATGGGACTTTTCCTTTATGCAATTATGACAATAAAAACTTTAAAACTCGTGTTTTTCGCTGATCTTAATACTACAGTAAACCAACTTCGAATTTTCAATGAATATTGTTATTCATGATAGCCTCCATTTTATTTTAATGACGAAGACATTAATTGATTTCCCTTCCACTCCTATGCTATTATCCTACTCTCATTCCTGCAGTTTACTCAGTGGATTGCAAAAATCACCAGGAAAATGTTAATTTATTTTTGTTTGACTAGTCCACTGCGAATGGGGTAGGCAAGTTGAATTTTTTCCGACGACACTGCGCTCTAGCGGCAGCAATCCGCAATAATCCGGTGATCGAAGTAGAAGTATTGCCGCGTGTACAGTGAAAATAGGTATATCGCACAGAATTCTCGAATCATATATATGACATAATGCTAATAACTATTACTTGCAGTTTTCAACCTGTTGTTTTCGGAATATTTCAACAGAAAAGTTTAAATAAAGGGCAGAAACTAGTAGAAAGTTTTCATGTATATAGTGTAAAGGAAGTCCATGACGGGAATAAGACGGGTCTTATAATTTCTTTTAAGTAGCCATAGTTAGCCTGCAGTCCTGATGGGATAATTAAGAATGGTCAAGGATTTGAATTGTTGGAAACGCCCTTGCCAGTGGCGTATCTAGGGGGGGGGGCAGGGGGCGGCGCGCCCCGGGCGACACCAATTAAAATTTTTTATAGTTGGAATTATACAATTTAAATAATTTACTTAAAAAATTTATATATTAATCAAGACTATCCTATTTGGCTCTATTGTCAATAGAAAATGGCATTGCAATAAGTATAGATTTTAATGAAATTATAAATGTTTGCTGCCCTAAAATCTCGTAAACAGGTTTTATAAATAACTTACATTTGTTTAATTTTAAACTGTTTATTTAAAAATTATATTGCAATTATTCTTAATTTCATAGAATTTTTTAATATACTATAAATAACTATTGTGCAAATATGTTTGTATTTTTAATAAAATAATGTACAATATATGCAGCAATAGATATTTTTATATTTAATTTATGGGGGGGGGGGTGACACCAGCTGAAGCTACGCCGCTGGCCCTTACTCGTATAAACATGGTGCAGTAGTGGACACGGAAGAAAAAAATTGTATCTTTTCCATATTTGGAATTTAATGAAAACGGTGATTTAAAGATAAAAGTTTCTCATGGTCATTATACTCGGCTTCAAGTATCTATGCACATACTTTCAATACACAGATTGGATATACACAATACACAGATTGGAATACACTAGATTGGATAACTTCTTACCTTAAACATCGGACTCAAAGAGTAGAAATACCATACAAAGGACATTACATACTTATATTTCCAATTCTTTGCCAATTGTGCATGGGGTCCCGCAAGGTTCGATCTTAGGTACTATTCTCTTTCTGTTATATGTAAACGATATGCCCTCGTCTATTAAAAATGGAAGAACGGTTCTGTTTGCTGATGACACGAATGTTCTTTGCAAAAAAAGAAGCAGTAAATAGCACAATTTCAGAAGTTTCAAATTGGTTTAATAATAACAAATTAATAGTTAACGAAAGAAAAACTGTTTCAATGCATTTTTGCATCTCAAATCGGAAATCGCATGTTCCATTGAAAATGAACAATATGCAATTAGCTGATGTTGAGGCAACAAAATTTTTAGGTCTTTCAATTCAATCAAACCTCAAATGGAATGTACATATAACAGAATTAAACACTAAATTAAGTTCATTATGCTATGCATTCAGAATTCTTTCAAATTCTGTCAGCCTTCATGCAGCTCGTTGCGTTTATTTTGCAAATGTGCATTCCCGCCTGAGATATGGCATAATATTCTGGGGAAGCTCATCCTGTAGTATTCAGACCTTCAGATTGCAAAAGAAAATTATTCGAATAATGAAAAAATGCCTTCCACGTGATTCCTGCAAGCCTCTTTTCATTGAGCTGGGAATCCTACCATTGCCTTGTCTGTTTATTTACAAATCTGTAATATTTGTCAAAAATGACCTACTTAACGGAGGGAACATATTTTCATGCAATATTGATATTTATAATTACAACACACGCCGTAGAAATCACGTGCATCAAGTGTCAGTATCAACAGCTCAGTACAAGAAATCAACATACAATACATGTACGTTACTTTACAACGCATTGCCAGATAACATAAAACAATTAAAGTCGGTACACAAATTTAAGTTAAAAGTAAAATCTTTTCTGCTGCAAAACTGTTTCTATACAATTAGAGACTATACTGATCGTAAAAAAGAAAAATAATGTTTAATGTAACAAAACAAAGATATATAATGAATTAGTTTATGTTTGCATTGTATACATTTAAAAAAAATATTTAATACGCCTGTAACAAGTAATGTACTTCAGCTTCCGGGTCAATGACCCCCATCTCGATCAGGTTTTTGTCCAGTTTCCCTGATCCATTAAGCAAATGCTGAGATGGCCCCTTGTTTTGCTTCTGGACGTAAATGTAGCTTCACTGTGCGCACGTTTTGTTGAGCACTCCTTTTGCTTGTAGTTCATTTACAGTTGAAATTGATTTTCTATAACTCGGGAACAAACATTTTTCAAATATCTTTATTTTCTAAATTCATTTTTTCGTTTTTTTTTTTTAATTTTGGCCCTCAAGAAAATGTGCGCAGATAAATTTCTTTCCCCACACGTCATATACAGTTTTTACTGTTTTTTTTTGACAAATAAATACACATTTGTCATTTTTTTTCGTCTATTCATGAGTCGATCAAGTTCATATTCTTGTTCATTGGGATGAAGAATTTTAATCATCTATTATTCCCAAAATTGAAAATTTCTATTTTACTTATTTTATACCAGCTCTTGGAGCTAAATTATGAATCTCAAAAATCGTTGTACCTGCCTAATTTAAGGACCATTTTGTTTGAACGAAGTTTACATTATAATCTATATAAGAGTGTTTTATTTAGATTACACATTTCTTTACAATGTTATCACATAATCCTGATAAAATTTCATTAAATTACTCATGACGCAGAAGCGGTACTTTGTTATTTGCTAGAACACAGACCATTTACATTATTTTGTCCACATGTGTCATTAATGCTCTTTCCCACTCGCGATTTGGGAAACAAAATTCCAAATTGAGATTTCTTAATTTTGCTCAGTGAGGAACAACAATTTCTTCCGCCTTTCCTCTTCTTTTTATTCGCGGATTTACTCATTCTAGTTTTTCTTCCTATGCATCAATTTACTCGAATACTTGCACTCCAACATATACTAATACTTACGGTGGAATAAAACTGCGGTCACCGGACAACTTACAACTTTCGCCACCAGATGTCACTTCGGGCGTTGCTGGTCTGCCCCATAGGTACTTACCTTACTTCCTGCTTGGTGCATGTATCTTCTGGGGGCATAAAATTGGATGTTTTCTTCTCGAAATTTTGGGTTTTGATTAATAAAGAGCTAATAAGGTAGTTGGGAGAGACGTCCTTTTCTGTAGATAAAGGGAACAGAAAAAATAGCTTAAAAATAACAAACTAACAATGGAAAATCACTTGGTTATAATTGTGTGGGAAACTAAGTTACATACATCATGTTGTAAATAATACACAGATAGCTATTAAACTCAAGGTGTCGGTTCGTTAAGATATTCAATATGCAAACATCGTTTGAGCAACATTCCCATGTACGGAAGTGAAGTCTAAACCTACTAAAATGATTCTAATGGTAACAAATGGTATTTAGTACTCAAAGGTGAAAATATTAGTTTGATTATTTTTTTGGGCTCGTAATTGCTTTTCTTAAGGTACGTAAGAACGCAGAAAATAATCCAATACTTTTTAGTATACAAATAATTTTTCAATTTTTGCACCCTAACTCTCCAAAACCTCTGTTCCTCAAAACAAGTCAAGGAAAGTTAAACAATATTGCAAAGAGCAGGGTTGTACTTGCCCGATCCGGTATTTTCGCACTACTTTACTTGGCTTTGATCAAGAGTAAAAGCCTCTTCTGTTATTTTTGTGACTATCAAAGAAAGGAAAAGCTAACTCTGAAAGAAGATTGAATAATTTCTTCAAATGCTTTTGAAGAAGTATGAATACTTTCAAGAACATCTCTCTACAATGCTGAATAAACTTTTATTGAAAATTTGTTGCCAACATCAACTGCATTGTTATTTTTGTTTGATATTGTGTAAGAACTTTAGAAGTTCCTTTCCTTCTTAATGGAAAGAATAGACAAAAGGATAGGGAGAGGGTGGGGTTTAACATGCGAGAGTTCGCACGGGTACGCAAGTATATATAAATTAGTCGAGTTATCAAGATTTTGCACACGAGAACCAATAAATTATAATAGGGCAAATGGCAAGGGCATTCTATGATGGAGAAAGTCCTAAATTTTTTAGTTCCAATTTTTAGAATATATCTTAACCTTTTTTGGCTTATTAAGAAAATTAATTTAGCTTTCTCAAGAAATGCAGAATACTACATCAAATCAATGGTTGATAGCTTTTATAAATTAACATATCTGTGAAAAACAGCCCCCCCCCTACTGAATGTTTCAGATACGAAGTTTATAACATTCTTTAGAGAAAAGAGAATAAGTGTGGGTTTATTGACTTAGGATTTGATTGGAAATTAAATACGCGACAAATAATAATAAAAAAACAACAATTCAAGATTTTGGAGAAAAATATTTTTTGTTTTTATGAACACATGATTTCAAAAAGTCTTGTCAATAATTTTGGTAAAAATTGGTAGTTGTGATTGGGAAAGGCAGGAGAAAAAACTTAGGTAAAAATAATTCACACATTTTTATTGCCACAACAAATACATTTATAATTTTTTATTATTAACAATTACATCGTTTCGTGACGTATAAACAAGAAATTCAGAATCAAATGCATATTAAGAGACACTATTTTTTAAAAAAATAACGCCAATCTTTTTGGTAATAACAAATGATGCCACACAAACACCTTCAAAAAATTAGGTTACGGTCTACAGACACATTTTAAAATTAATATAAAATACCTCAGATTCGTTAATACATTTCTTACACAAAAAAAAATGCACCACTTCAGGAATTGCATAGTTGTATTTTAACTTAACTGTGAAATATTCCTTTAATTTTACAATTCATTTTATTTGCGATTGTAAATTCACAATATATATTATATAAATCTTCACTCTTAAATAGAACAAAAATAAATGCTATATTCTAGATGAAATCGCTTCGTTTCAATTCATTTACAGAGGTTGAAGCCACTCAGCACTGACACTTGAGATACTTGTGCCATCATGATATCTCTGAAAGAACTGAATTCTCCAACACAGAGAGGACTCCAAGGAGAAAATGAGGGGTGCGTTGAGCAATCAATACAAAAAACCTTACCCTGTCTTCTCATCATAATACCCGAAGCCTAAACAACACGTGTGCAAAGAATGTAAATACTGTAAGCATGTAAAAATGTCGTACGATCGGCAGCCGACACGAACAGCGGAGCTGCAACAGGACAACCCCATTACACCACGTGTTGAAAGGAAGTAGCTTGGAAATGCCTCTTACCCCGTTAATACACACATTTCCAGCAACTTGTATGCGTTGTTGCATTTGTGAGTGAAAGTGCTTCAAATAACTGCAAAATAAGTTCTTCCAAAATTCAAAAGCTTTCTGTGACAAGCTTCAAATCTACATTATCGCTTAAACATTTTCTTAAAAGCGGCTCAATATTTCAAAGAGAATTTCCATACACAACGAGACTAATCTTCTATAATATTTTTGAAGAAATGTTTCGGTTCTACCATTAGGAAAGGGACAAATAAAGAATGTTTCTCTATTTTTGCGGAACAGTTTGCGTGGCGATAGATGACAGCTGGGAAAGGGGCAGGGGAAGCCCCAAAATATACCTCAGAATAAAAAATTTGAAAAAAACAAACAACCTAGAACAAGAAAGTCTGTGCCATTCCGTTGCACCACTAGCATGTATTCAGTTATCTCGTTATCAAAAGTCAAACGTTATATACACATTTTCAACACCGATTTTTCAAAGTAGCTTTTTTTAAAATAATATCTCTCTTTTTTTCGTAGACCGCAACTATTGACAGATTTTTGGAAACTCATTATGTCTCGTTCAGCCCAGAGGCGTTTCATAACGAAATTTCGCTCCATCTTCATCAAACAAGAAATTTTCTACAACAAAATAGACTAAAGAACAATTAAAACACTTCTTGGAAACTCATTATTTCCCATTCAGCATAAATTTATTTCATCACGAACTTTCTGCTTTAACTTTATCAAACAAGTGATTGCCCATAAAAAACGGACAAATGCAGAATTAATGCCATTTCTTTGTTTCAGTACCTGCTGCAGAACCACAAGTGGTTGGAGGTGCTTTCTCCAACAGTGCTTTCTCCAACAAGGCACGAGGAAGGTTTGAAAGGAATTTGGACACGGAGCAGCCTGCCCTGGTCGTTTACTCCAAAAGAAGTCATCTCGCGCCAACCAGGAGACCAACTACCTGGGACCAGCGGGCGCTGGGAGGCCCGCGCCGCCGTTCCGAGAAACCGGAAATTTACCAACGGACGAACGGAGAGAACCACCAGCAGCCCCACCAGTGCCGCAACCAACCGGAGCCGAGCTGACGTCACAAGGAGGCGCGGCCGTGGCCGCCGCCGAGGAAAGCAGAGAGGTGAATATGGACACCGCAAACGACCCGAACGAGACCAACAGCCAGACAGAGGGAACATCAGGGGAACTGTAGCACGCCGCCCCCACGACTCCTCCCCAGATAGAATAAACAAAAAGTTCATGACTGATGATGGGTTCATCCTTGTAACTCAGAAAACCCGACCACCTACAGACCCCCCGCCCAACCAATAGAGTCACCTAACAGATTTCAACCCCTGCAGCAAAGCATCAATCAAAATCCGACCCAAAGAAATTCAGAACCTAGCACCTCTCAAGATAATGCAACAGCTTCAACCAAGACCCACCCCCCAGAGGGCTAGAATTGCCCCATTTAGACTAGACAGACTCTCTCTTAAGCCCGACAGAAATCACAAAAGACCTAATGACTGCCACAAACAACCAACTGACTGCAAAATGTACGAAGACCCAATTACTTATACAACCAGCGACACTACAAGCCTACAACAAAATCAAACTAAGACTAGAGGAAATATCGACTACTGACTTGAAAGACTTGTATTTTGTGAGTGTCATACTCCTTCAATAGAGCAACTGAGGAAAGAAGAGAAAAATTTGTTATAAAAGGATTATCACCTAAATACAGTATTGGCAGAATGAAAATGAACTTGACCTACCTAAAGATAACGCATCACCACGTGACTGAGATGAACCGAAGAGACCGAGACGGAAGACTGACCCCACTAGGAATTTTCACAGTAGAGACAGACAAAAAGGACATGACAGACATTAAGACAAAACTGAGGTTCATCGACGAGTTAAAGATTAACATCCAAGACTATAAACACAACGACTACGTCCCACAGTGCAAAAGATGCCAAAGACTGTATCACACCAAGACATATTGTAGACGACCCGCCACCTGTGCCCTCTGCGCCCATTCACACCCGACTGAAGAATGCCCGTCATTATCCCAAAACCTTCCCAACTTCATCCCCAAATGCTGTAATTGTAACCAGAACCACGCCGCCTTTGACCCTATCTGCCCGATTATCATTAAAGCCAAACAGATCAGACAAGAACAAATTGGAAACTCCCAAACCACCAGAACCCCTCCTCCCCAAATGGCATCCCAAAATTTCCCACCCATCCTAGACCCAAACAGATCCTTCTCTGTCCTTTCCCAAAACTCAAATCCCCCCCCAACCACGAATCATCATCATCCACAGCCCAAAACATCAAAGACATTATCTCCCTCATACTCCTTTCCCCTGAACCCATCATCAAAAACCCTAATAAAATAACCCGTCTCACCTTCAACGAAATAACCATCTTCCTATAACCCAGACTCCCAATCCCCGTCCCTGTACGGGGGAGCGGCGTCGACATCATCTATGCATTACACCCCTACAACAAGATCCTCCTTGAAGAGACCCCGCAAGGGGCCAGACAAGGAGGCACCAGCACCCCCAACGAGAACAGCCCGTATAAAAAATTCTACTAGTGGTTGGTGTATAATTTTTAAAATTCTTTGTACTTCGTATTTTTCTACTAATGATATTCACTGCAGGTGGGGAAATCTTCCCACAGAATCAAATTGAATCCACAAATGATTTCGATTCTGGTAAAACAAATTACTTCACTACAATTCACTAGCGCTAATTAAAAAATTACATTGCTTTTGTGAAAATTCCCCCTTGATCGTCCAATCTACTCGCATGATCCTAATAATCCAATTACGCAAATAAGCGGTTGTGAAATGCGGTCCAAATGACCCGAAATCTTTTTGTGTTATATTTTGTCGAGACTCGAAGTTCACACTCAGGAAACTAACATTACTCTTGAGACTTCTTAACAGCCAATTGGTTTTTTTTCAGCTGGCTTAATTGTCCACATCAGACGGAAAATGTTAGAAATGCTAATCGTGTTTCAAGATTGGCAATCAGGGCCTACTTCCGAAAATAAAATTTTAAATTAACTGATGGACGATGAGAATTATCTTTTTAAATTTTTTATGTAGATATCTATTTTTACATTTTATTAATTACATTTACTGAATTCACAGTTTGTATTGTGACGAAGCAACTCGAGAGCAAGTGGTCGCCCGAAGCAATTGCACCTGACGAACGTTAAGGGAGGGAGGGAACAGCTTCGTACGACTGTGTACAACCATGCATCACTTCAGTTCGATTTCATGCCGCTTCGTTCAGCAGAGCCCCAACCAAGGAACCAGTCGTTTTGCCTGCACTCACGCTTGGGGAATCAGCCACCAGGGGCGCCACTTGGTGGATCGACTGTAAAGGGGCCTGCTCGGTCCTCTTATAATTTTTGTTTTAACCACTTGCTCAATACGCATATTCCAAGTTCTCTTTCTACTCCCAAATATCTTCTTTCGGGTTCCAAGGTACGTGACACGCAGAGAAAGGTGTCTGACGAAGGCGTAGGCATTATGCCTATGAAAGGTCACCACCTATATAGGACTGTGAAGCTGAGGCGTGATATCAGATATGTAGAAGGGACAATCATTTGGAGAGACTTCTTCGATCTAGGAATGTAGGAGAGATACCTCAAGATGATGTACTCCCCTCTTTGAAGACATCACCCTCGGAGATGAGCGAAATTTCCGAAGGTAAAGTTAGCCAAAGCGGTGGACACAACAGAAGAAAATGGCTTAGTCTATCATTCAAAGCAGTCCTAAGTAATACCGGCTGCCTTGCTGCTACCCGCCACTCCCTCCGGAGAGAACATTGCAGAGAGTCTTTGAGTGTTACAATGGAAACTGGTATTAACTGAATTATTCTTGAAATGATGGGACGTGCTGTCAGCACTATTCGACGAGATGGCTCTGAAAAACGTCTTATCTTCAATGACAAGAAGAGTCTGATTGAGGCTTTTGTCCATCATGGCTCTCAGAGACCTTTTGGCAAGACCTCAACAGGGGTTCTAGCAATGCCGCTGGCTAAATCGGCAATAGGTGCACGGTAGGGGTTTTGAAGGGACAACAGTGTTCGATAAGCGAGAACGCAATTGAAGTTGAAAACCTTACCCTTGAGTACTTGTGTACAAAATGTCAGGAATGATCCTCATAACCCTACTTTGATGTACGCATCTAAAAGATTGGGGAGTGGCTACATTGGCAAGTGCACGGTAGGGGTTTTGAAGGGACAACAGTGTTCAATATGCGACAATGCAATTAAAGTTGAAAACCCTACCCTTGAGTACTTGTGTACACAACGTCAGCAATGATCCTCATAACCCTACTTTGATGTACGCATCTAAAAGATTGGGGAGTGGCTATATTGGCAAGTGCACGGTAGGGGTTTTGAAGGGACAACAGTGTTCGATATGCGAGAACGCAATTGAAGTTGAAAACCCTACCCTTGAATACATGTGTGCAAAATGTCAGGAATGATCCTCATAACCCTACTTTGATGTACGCATCTAAAAAATTGGGGAGTGGCTACATTGGCAGGTGCACGGTAGGGGTTTTGAAGGGACAAGTGTTCAATATGCAAGATAGCAATTTAAGTTGAAAACCCTACACTTGAGTACACAACATCAGCAATGATTATCGTAACCCTACTTTGATGTACGCATCTAAAAAATTGGGGAGTGGCTGTATTGGCAAGTGCACGGTAGGGGTTTTGAAGGGACAACAGTGTTCGATATGTAAGAACGCAATTAAAGTTGAAAACCCTACACTTGAGTACACAACATCAGCAATGATTATCGTAACCCTACTTTGATGTACGCATCTAAAAAATTGGGGAGTGGCTGTATTGGCAAGTGCACGGTAGGGATTTTGAAGGAACAACAGTGTTCGATATGCGAGAACGCAATTGAAGTTGAAAACCCTACCCTTGAATACATGTGTGCAAAATGTCAGGAATGATCCTCATAACCCTACTTTGATGTACGCATCTAAAAAATTGGGGAGTGGCTGTATTGGCAAGTGCACGGTAGGGGTTTTGAAGGGATAAGTGTTCGATATGCGAAAACGCAATTAAAGTTGAAAACCTTACACATGAGTACACGTCAGCAATGATTATCATAACCCTACTTTGATGTACGCATCTAAAAAATTGGGGAGTGGCTACATTGGAGAGTGCACGGTAGGGGTTTTGAAGGGACAACAGTGTTCGATATGCGAGAACGCAATTAAAGTTGAAAGCCCTACCCTTGAGTACTTGTGTACACGTCAGCAAAGATCCTCATAACCCTACTTTGATGTACGCATCTAAAAAATTGGGGAGTGGCTACATTGGCAAGTGCACGGTAGGGGTTTTGAAGGAACAACAGTGTTCAATATGCAAGAACGCAATTATAGTTGAAAACCCTACCCTTGAGTACTTGTGTACACTTCAGCAATGATCCTCATAACCCTACTTTGATGTACGCATCTAAAAAATTGAGGAGTGTCTACATTGGCAAGTGCACGGTAGGGGTTTTGAAGGGACAACAGTGTTCGATATGCAAGAAGGCAATTAAAGTTGAAAACCCTACACTTGAGTACACAACATCAGCAATGATTATCATAAGCCTACTTTGATGTACGCATCTAAAAAATTGGGGAGTGGCTGTATTGGCAAGTGCACGGTAGGGGTTTTGAAGGGATAACAGTGTTCGATATGCGAGAACGCAATTAAAGTTGAAAACCTTACACTTGAGTACACGTCAGCAATGATTATAATAACCTTACTTTGATGTACGCATCTAAAAAATTGGGGTGTGGCTACATTGGAGAGTGCACGGTAGGGGTTTTGAAGGGACAACAGTGTTCAATATGCGACAACGAAATTAAAGTTGAAAACCCTACCCTTGAGTACACAACATCAGCAATGATTATCATAACCCTACTTTGATGTACGCATCTAAAAAATTGGGGAGTGGCTGTATTGGCAAGTGCACGGTAGGGGTTTTGAAGGGATAACAGTGTTCGATATGCGAGAACGCAATTAAAGTTCAAGACCTTACACTTGAGTACACGTCAGCAATGATTATCATAACCCTACTTTGATGTACGCATCTAAAAAATTGGGGAGTGGCTACATTGGAGAGTGCACGGTATGGGTTTTGAAGGGACAACAGTGTTCGATATGCGAGAAAGCAATTAAAGTTCAAAACCGTACACTTGTGTACACGTCAGAAATGATTATCATAACCCTACTTTGATGTACGCATCTAAAAAATTGGGGAGTGGCTACATTGGAGAGTGCACGGTAGGGGTTTTGAAGGGACAACAGTGTTCAATATGCGAGAACGCCATTAAAGTTGAAAGCCCTACCCTTGAGTACTTGTGTACACTTCAGCAATGATCCTCATAACCCTACTTTGATGTACGCATCTAAAAAATTGAGGAGTGTCTACATTGGCAAGTGCACGGTAGGGGTTTTGAAGGGACAACAGTGTTCGATATGCAAGAAGGCAATTAAAGTTGAAAACCCTACACTTGAGTACACAACATCAGCAATGATTATCATAACCCTACTTTGATGTACGCATCTAAAAAATTGGGGAGTGGCTACATTGGAGAGTGCACGGTAGGGGTTTTGAAGGGACAACAGTGTTCAATATGCGAGAACGCCATTAAAGTTGAAAGCCCTACCCTTGAGTACTTGTGTACACTTCAGCAATGATCCTCATAACCCTACTTTGATGTACGCATCTAAAAAATTGAGGAGTGTCTACATTGGCAAGTGCACGGTAGGGGTTTTGAAGGGACAACAGTGTTCGATATGCAAGAAGGCAATTAAAGTTGAAAACCCTACACTTGAGTACACAACATCAGCAATGATTATCATAACCCTACTTTGATGTACGCATCTAAAAAATTGGGGAGTGGCTATATTGGCAAGTGCACGGTAGGGGTTTTGAAGGGATAACAGTGTTCGATATGCGAGAACGCAATTAAAGTTGAAAACCTTACACTTGAGTACACGTCAGCAATGATCCTCATAACCCTACTTTGATGTACGCATCTAAAAAATTGAGGAGTGGCTACATTGGCAAGTGCACGGTAGGGGTTTTGAAGGGACAACAGTGTTCGATATGCAAGAACGCAATTAAAGTTGAAAACCCTACACTTGAGTACACAACATCAGCAATGATTATCATAACCCTACTTTGATGTACGCATCTAAAAAATTGGGGAGTGGCTGTATTGGCAAGTTCACGGTAGGGGTTTTGAAGGGATAACAGTGTTCGATATGCGAGAACGCAATTAAAGTTGAAAACCTTACACTTGAGTACACGTCAGCAATGATTATAATAACCTTACTTTGATGTACGCATCTAAAAATTGGGGTGTGGCTACATTGGAGAGTGCACGGTAGGGGTTTTGAAGGGACAACAGTGTTCAATATGCGACAACGAAATTAAAGTTGAAAACCCTACCCTTGAGTACACAACATCAGCAATGATTATCATAACCCTACTTTGATGTACGCATCTAAAAAATTGGGGAGTGGCTGTATTGGCAAGTGCACGGTAGGGGTTTTGAAGGGATAACAGTGTTCGATATGCGAGAACGCAATTGAAGTTGAAAACCTTACACTTGAGTACACGTCAGCAATGATTATCATAACCTTACTTTGATGTACGCATCTAAAAAATTGGGGAGTGGCTACATTGGATAGTGCACGGTAGGGGTTTTGAAGGGACAACAGTGTTCAATATGCGAGAACGCAATTAAAGTTGAAAATCCTACACTTGAGTAGACGTCAGCAATGATTATCATAACCCTACTTTGATGTACGCATCTAAAAAATTGGGGAGTGGCTACATTGGAGAGTGCACGGTAGGGGTTTTGAAGGGACAACAGTGTTCAATATTCTAGAACGCAATTAAAGTTGAAAACCCTACCCTTGAGTACTTGTGTACACAACGTCAGCAATGATCCTCATAACCCTACTTTGATGTACGCATCTAAAAGATTGGGGAGTGGCTGTATTGGCTAGTGCACGGTAGGGGTTTTGAAGGGACAACAGTGTTCAATATACGAGAACGCAATTAAAGTTGATAACCCTACAGTTGAGTACTTGTGTACACGTCAGCAATGATGCTCATAACCCTACTTTGATGTACGCATCTAAAAAATTGGGGAGTGGCTACATTCGAGAGTGCACGGTAGGGGTTTTGAAGGGATAACAGTGTTCAATATGCGAGATCGCAATTTAAGTTGAAAACCCTACACTTGAGTACACAACATCAGCAATGATTATCGTAACCCTACTTTGATGTACGCATCTAAAAAATTGGGGAGTGGCTGTATTGGCAAGTGTACGGTAGGGGTTTTGAAGGGACAACAGTGTTCAATATGCGAGAACGCAATTAAAGTTGAAAACCCTACACTTGAGAACTTGTGAACACGTCAGCAATGATCCTCATAACCCTACTTTGATGTACGCATCTAAAAAATTGAGGAGTGGCTACATTGAAGAGTGCACGGTAGGGGTTTTGAAGGGCCAACAGTGTTCAATATGCGAGAACGCAATTAAAGTTGAAAACCCTACCCTTGAGTACTTGTGTACACGTCAGCAATGATCCTCATAACCCTACTTTGATGTACGCATCTAAAAAATTGGGGAGTGGCTATATTGGAGAGTGCACGGTAGATGTTTTGAAGGGACAACAGTGTTCAATATGCGAGAACGCAATTTAAGTTGAAAACCCTACACTTGAGTACTTGTGTACACGTCAGCAATGATCCTCATAACCCTACTTTGATGTACGCATCTAAAAGATAGGGGAGTGGCTGTATTGGCAAGTGCACGGTAGGGGTTTTGAAGGGACAACAGTGTTCAATATGCGAGAACGCAATTAAAGTTGATAACAATACAGTTGAGTACTTGTGTACACGTCAGCAATGATGCTCATAACCCTACTTTGATGTACGCATCTAAAAAATTGGGGAGTGGCTACATTCGAGAGTGCACGGTAGGGGTTTTGAAGGGACAACAGTGTTCAATATGCGAGAACGCAATTAAAGTTGAAAACCCTACCCTTGAGTACTTGTGTACACGTCAGCAATGATCCTCATAACCCTACTTTGATGTATGCATCTAAAAAATTGGGGAGTGGCTACATTGGAGAGTGCACGGTAGGGGTTTTGATGGGACAAGTGTTCAATATGCGAGAACGCAATTAAAGTTGAAAACCCTACCCTTGAGTACTTGTGTACACGTCAGCAATGATCCTCATAACCCTACTTTGATGTATGCATCTAAAAAATTGGGGAGTGGCTACATTGGAGAGTGCACGGTAGGGGTTTTGAAGGGACAACAGTGTTCAATATGCGAGAACGCAATTAAAGTTGAAAACCCTACCCTTGAGTACTTGTGTACACGTCAGCAATGATCCTCATAACCCTACTTTGATGCACGCATCTAAAAGATTGGGGAGTGGCTACATTGGCAAGTGCACGGTAGGGGTTTTGAGCGTCAGGAGGAAGTTGCCTGCCCACGGCGCCTCGACCCTCGGCCTGGCGCAGGACCGCGCGGGCGCGCCCCATGCCAGGGCACAGTGCTTCTTCGTGGTGAAGCAAATTGAAGAAGAAAAGGGAGGCCTGACAATATGTAAAGAATGAGTTTTTAACATATTCAGAACTGATAAAAATATTTACAGCAATAAAAATTTGATTTACCCTTCAAATTTTTAAAAATTTAAATCATTGTTATTTTTTCTCTCTCAAAAAGCACAATATTATTGTACCTTATATATATATATATATATATATATATATATATATATATATATATATATATATATATATATACATACACACAGGGTGAGTCACGTAACTTTAGCACCTTCTGTAACTTTTGAACGGTTGAAGTTATTTCAATGCAGTTTTCACGGAAGTGCATGAGGGAAAGGGGCTAATTGATACGTGCAATTATTTCTATTTTATCACTTCAATTTTACGAGATTTTTTAGGTAACTTTGTTTTTTCAAATGGAATTATACATATTTTTTCAGTCCACCATGACGAGCGTAAAAAGACGAATCCAATGATGTACATATTGTCATATGTTAGATAAGCATTTTTTTGATTAATTTGGATTTTTGCGACCGGGGTTTAACGGACGTTTTGAATAGTCCACCACACAAGGTCACGCAGCGTCCACCAGCACACGTGCGCCCGGCGAAGGGAAGGGAAGGGGAGGGATCTTATTTGAAAATACGAAACATAGTATTCCAAATATTCACAAAACCATTGCAGTTTTTTCCTGAACTGTGCTTTCCATCCTTCCGCATTTTCAGATTTTCGTCTTTCTTTGATTGAAGGAATTAAAGGATGGAAAATAAGGATGTCATAAGTTTGTATTGTAATAAAATTGTTTATAACTTCAACTCCATTTAATGGGATTTCATAAGATACGTAGTAATGGTATCTTGAAACAAAGCACAATAAGAATAAATAATTAAAACTGTACAATAATATATTGTATATTTTGAGCAAACAATTTCAATGTTAATACGAATATAATAATAACTTTGGGACAGAAATAATCTTATTTCAATAAATACTACTTAAGACAAATCCGTATTTTCAATCCCTAAGAAACCCAAATTACTGAAAATGGATTAAGATGGAAAGGAGAGTTCAGGAAAAAATGCAACAGTTTTGTGAATATTTTTCGTATCAAGTACTTAAATCCCTTACTTTCCCAGACCCCGCGTTTGCTGGGGGAGCGCTGCGTGACCTTGTGGGGCTGACAGTTACAATGAAAATATCCGTTAAACACTAGTCGCAAAAAAATAACAATTACTCAAAAAAATGCTTATCTAACATATGACAATATTTATATCTTTGGATTCGTCTTTTACGCTTGTCATGATAGACTGAAAAAATATGTATAGTCCCATTTGAAAAAACAAAGTTGCCTCAAATATCTCGTAAAATAACAGTGATAAAAGAGAAATCAGTACACATATCAATTAGCCCCATTCCCTCATTCACTTCCGTGAAAACTGCATAGCAATATCTTCAACCGTTCAAAAGTTACAGGAGGTGCTAAAGTTACGTGACTCACCCTGTATATATATATATATATATATATATATATATATATATATATATATATATATATTCAAAGTACTTTCTTTATCTCCTCTCCACAAAAGAATATTTGTTGATCTTTTAGAATAAGGCTGTTACATAGATTTGGAATTGTGACTGCATTTTTCGAAAATTCCGTGAGAGTCTTCGCAGTGCTTTGCCGGAAGGCTTCGGCAGTGAAAGGGTTAATGAACAAGACTTATTCGTCTGTAGAGTTAAACTAATAGAAATAGCCAAGCCTGACGAGTTGGCCTGAGAGTAATTAGGAAATTGTAAAGTGGCTCAGAGCACCCACTTTAGGTCATTCTTTGGTTACTGTGAAACACGAATCGGGCATACAAATGATGGAAACACAGCCAGGAGATTTTTCAAGGATCCGAAAAAAAGCAGAAAATCACTGGGGTTAATGAAATTATGGGCGGTTGATGTTGAAATAACGAGTAAGAACGGCAGTTTGAACTCTAAGAAACCCATTTCCCGATCCACATACTGACGAAAACTCGTGTCTGATAATCTCAAGAGGCGGTTTCATCGTAGTTGCGTACCCAAAAAAACAGAGTGTAAAACGAGTTACAACTTAGATACATTCAGCCGACAAGACATCGGGCGTCGCATTCGTAGCTACCACGTGCGTGTCAGGGAGGCGAGCCGCTCCCCAGGCCTCTCCGAGCAGCAGCGCTGTTCAAAGCGCTCTTCAGAGTTCTTCCTGGTTGCACTTGGGCAAGAGGTCGCTGTTGAATACTCCAAGTTAATGAAGAGAAGGTTATTGCAACAAGACATTGTGGCATTGCGTAGCCTGCTTGCGAGACACTGCACCACAATTCTGAGGAACTTGTGGGGTTGGATGAGACACGGGAGACTGCAGGATATCCTGCGAACAACGGCTTCCAGACGCCATCGCAGACGAAGTGGAGACCATTTGATTGTTGTGCTGCAGCGGCTAACCACAAGGTATGTCTGTAGGGTGTCCGGTTGGATACTTTGTATACTGACTACGTGCGACTAACTCTCCGCTTTGTTCTGTGTTCAAAGAAATAAAATATCTCAGAACTACTTTTGATCCACTTGCAGGAGCTCAAACCGCCAATCAGAGTGATTCTGTACACTGAGGAGGTGCCGAATCGAGAGACGAGCACGGAAGACTAGATCAGAACACGAGTTTCACTCGAAACTGTTGAAAACTAACTGGTTTTCTCAACGTCGCTTAATAAAGTGTTTGCTACAAGAAGAGAGGACAGAGGCAGTGAAGCCATAATTTATTACATTCAATTCAGCAATCGACAACTTTCCTCAACCCGCTGGCACTGACAATTTCATTAAAAACTATGGTGATAAAGAACAGCATGTGTATTTTCTTGGCACAGAACCAATGAAAGGTCAAAAAACAAGTGACGATTTGTACTGTTCCTGAGGAAGTGCCCAGTGGAGAGATGAGCAAGGAACACGAGGTAAAACACCGTCTAACACGAGTTTCATTTTGAACACTTTATTACTAATTTGTGTCTTTCAATTACGCCCCAACTAACCTGGCTATAGGACCACCCATAAGGATGCGAGAGAGAACCACAACAAATGCCCGAGGAACCAATTTTATGGGACCAGTAATGAAATATATCTGCCATTTACCATGGAAATAGAAATCAAGGCATTTATTAGCAATAAATTGAGTAATGACTTTAAAGACCTAGTCAGACACATCGAGGTTCCATTTCTCAGGTTAACTATAAACATTTCGGGTGCAAACAGATAAAGCACTTTGAAGTCTTTATAACTTCGTAGTGTTTTTTGCAGCTGAATTTTTTCAGCATTTATAAAAAATATTTATAATTTTTCATGCCATCTAAAATTGACGTGTCAAAATCTTAAATATCCGTTAGTCAAAATAAGGTATAAGTTTGACTTCTGTAAGATTGATAGATGCTGAGAAAATGGGTCATTGCGAACCCCCTAAGTTCGCTCGAAGGCCTTGTGCTAACAAAAGTAATTCTTCAAGCGTATGGCCAATGCATAATATTCCAAAGCGTTTAGACAACTGGTGACTGGAGACAGAAGTCTCTTCCCTTAAGAACTTCTGACAGTGCGAGCGAGGACGAGCCGAGGAGGTGACTGCAAGGCTCACTATTACATCTTTAACACGTATTATTGCTATTACTTAACAACGCTACTCCTTTCCACATCAATTATTATAGGTCTGGTGAAATAAAAATCTCGCAAGGAGCTGTGGATTATCTTGCCTCGCGCGAAGACGAGGAAGTCTTCGGTGATTTCGAAGTGGCTTTGCTGCAAACTACTCAAAATAGCGCGCGTAATGTACACAAAGTACGATCGTTCGACCCTCAGGAACGGGCTTGCGAAGGATCGTTTGCAGAGATTGGTTCCGACAGTTTCGAGGAAATTGTAAGGTTGGATGCCCTGCGAGCACGGGCTGGCCAGACGCCATTGTAGCGCCAAGGGCAAAAGACGGTCCTTGGAAAGATGACCAATTGACTGTTGTGCCTGCTGGAACGGCTAAAGGTTTGTCGAAAGTTGTGTATTGGTGTCTCCGTCTCCAAAAACCGGAGATTCCCACGAAGAAACGAACGCGGAATGACGCAGTGCGTGGTTCAAAGAACAGCTACTAAAGAATTTAAAACGCCCACCAGCGGTTGTCGAGGGCAATGCATTCTGGAGTCTTTGATCCAGAAGCCCAACAGCGGCAACAAGGAAAGCTGTGTTGCAGTGGCCACGTCACAATGCACAAGATGATCCGCTCTTGAACAAATGTGAGTTATTGCAATCCGTACAGCAGAGGAAAGCAGTTTCCCAAATCTGCCACGAATGAATTGACTGAAAGAAACGGCCATGCTACCCCGCCAACGTGAATGTAATCGGCAACTGAAGGGCTACGTGGCCAGAAATAAGAACCCTTTTACAGCAGCAGAAAATCTCTTAAAAGCGAGTGTCGAAAGCATTTCTCCATCGCTTGGAAGGAGGAAGTGAAGACTCCAGAGCTTCCGCCTCTGAGGGAGAGGAATATTGCCACCGCCTCCTAGTGCGGGGGTTGCACCGGAAAACACTGTTGGTTCTCTTAACAAAACCGTTTGACAAAACAAGATTAAGGAAGCTGAAGGGTGACTGCAAAAGCAAGATATCAGACGATGGGAAAGGGATTTCTGAGAAAGGCCGCCAGACAGCGTCATTACACTTACATCTTATAATGGACACATGCAGGAAGAGCAAATTCTTTGGACATGAAGGAAATAGTGTGGGCATGTGATTCCACATGAGGCCAACAGATGCGAAACCTTTGCTTTCTCTTTGTCCTAAAGGACCAGATATCTGGTGCCCATATCAAAAAGGAGTGCTTGGAAATACTGTGGAGAAATAGACACTGGAATAACACACCAGTGGTAGTCATGGAAGCTATAAAACCAGTTTTCCAAGATCTAAGTGACTCACATCTCCCAAAAAGATGTGTGGATGTTACGACAAAATGCAAACGAGTCTTTCCATTCCAAAATGTGGAAAGTGTGCCCGAATTCTGTTTGATTGGGGGGAGATTAGTAGAAATTGGCACAATGGTGCTGTTTTACTTTTAGCAATGATATAGGTGGAAGAACAGAAGTAATGGAAAGACTGGGAGTACAAAAATGACGTTATCTGATTAAATGCTTAAAGATGAAGATGCCCGAAGAGTGAACTTGTCAAAAAACTGATTTTTGGTTTTTAATCCCAAACGATTCAGAATGAAATTCTGAACAAGCACATATATATTTTCTTTAATGTTTAAATGCCCTACAGTGACATTTAAAAATGACGTCACTCGGACCACGCCCCCTTACAGCACATCGCACCTGAATTCCGAATACTTGTAGAAAAATTGCTTCTAGGGTTTTAATTTCTAATTTTCTCGTCACTAGATAACAGTTGGTAGACCTGCAACAGCATAGCCGTTGCCTGGGAACAAGTGAGACTCGCAAGGCGTCTGTTTACACGTTTTGTTTACGAGATACATGTGCTTTTCTGTGGTTAGGTGTGTTCGTTGTTTAGTAGTGTTGTTAGTTAGTGTACTGCGTTGTTAGTTTTTGGTGTTTTATTTAATAGTGCATAAATAATGCCTAGAATAAAAAAGTTCGGCAGGGGAAAGTATTATCCTCGAAGTAATACTATTAATTGTGAATTCCCAGTCCAATCTCCAACAGCATACACCTCCAAGTGCATCGAGAAGGAAGCTGTGCTATTCAGAAAGCGATCGAGATTTTATAAATAATGACGCCAATGAACGTAGTTTTGTAGTTGTTGACTTACAAATATTAAATAATTTAATACAAACGTTTGTAAAGTGCAGCAACTGTGACAGTAATAATTTTATTAAAATACAAGAAAATCTTGAAAGCAGAAGAGGTTTGGCCACAAAATTGAGCATTGGATGCAATAAATGTTCAAAAAGTGATTCCTCCACGACTTCAAAATTAGTAAACAGAAAATAGTCAATGTAAGGTTTGCTTATGGAATGAGATGTATAGGCAAAGGACAAAAAGCTGCACAGACTCTTTGCGCAGTGATGAATCTGCCTCCCCCAACCACTAAATTTTGTAGCTACTACAATGTCATAATGCAGCCATTGAATGAAGTTGCGGTGTGCTGCAGAAGATACTGTAATTCAAAATGAAAATTCTAAGGGCATTTCTGCAGCTTTCGATGGATCGTGGCAGAAGCGTGGACACAGTTCATCGAATGCAGTGGTTACAGCTACATCTTTAGACAATGGTAAGGTGATTGATGTAGAATGTGTGACAAAATATTGTAGGCAGTGTAGATCTGGAGAACCACATTCTTGTGCCAAAAATTATGATGGCTACAGTGGTGGTATGGAATGTGAAGGTGTATTGACAATTTATAGGAGGTCAGAATCATTACACAGTGGTGTGCATTATGTCAATTATTTGGGAGATGGGGACTAAAGGTTTTCTGAAAGTACAGGAAGCAAAAGTTTATGGATCAGAGGTTGAACTGAAGAAATTGGAGTGTATTGGACAGATACATAAGAGGATGGGTGCTAGACTAAACAGATTGCGGAAAGAAAAAAAAAAGGAATAAAACTAAGTGATGGCAAAACATTGAATGGAAGAGGCAGGTTAACTGACAGTGAAGTCATGAAACTCCAAACTTAATATAAATGAGCCATTATGAGGCACAAAAGTGATAGTGATGTTTCTAGAATGATAAGAGCTGTGTGGGCTATTTTTTTCCACAAAGTGTCAACGGATGCAAGCCCTCAACATGGTTTATGCCCCAAAGGTGAAGAAGCATAATGTGGGTACCAAAAAGCTGCAGCTGCAGAAGGAACTTATTAACACAAGCATACTCTGCCTCAAGCTATCATGGAGGAAATCAAACCAATTTTCAGAAGTTTGAGTGATCCTACCCTGCTTAGCAAATGCCTGCATGGGCAAACACAAAACCCGAATGAAAGCTTCAACCATTTCATTTAGGAAAAACCTCCAAAAATGTTTTTGTGGAAATAAATACCTTAAAACTTTGTGTTTATGATGCTGTAATGTGCTTTAATGAAGGAGCAAGACAAAGAGCAGAAGTGTTTAGAAAACTTGGACTCGAGCCTGGAATTAACATGTTGAATGCTCTTAACAGAATTGACAGAAAACGTGTAATGGAAGGGGATAAATTTGCAGAAATGGCAACAAAAGAAGCAAGGATTAAAAAAGGGCTGAGAAAAGGAAAATACAAGATGAGGAAGCAGAAAAGTGTGATACCTATGTCCCAGGGTTGTGCTAATAAAAAGTATGTATAAGAATTTAGTTTTTTTCTGTTTTCCGACAGTTATTTTTTTCCTTCTTCGGGACCCAGTATCTCAGGAAGTGTTGGACATAATAACTTCATTCTTTTTTTTAAATGCAGAGTATAAAATTCCCTTTCCACTGGGTGAACACTTAACTTGAGATATAACTATAATTTTAGAAAATAATTATTCCTAATTTTTTGAGGGAGATAAATTAGCTTAAAGTTCAAAATATTTTTAGCAAACAGTGTGAAGTTATAGATGAAAAATATTACGCTGAATATATTAAACTTTTAATATAGAACGTTTATGGTTATGATGTAAAACTGGCTTAAGTTGATAGTTTTTCTGTAACAGGTACACAAAACTAGGTTTGCCATTTTTTTTTACAAATAATGTTGATTGCTAGTTTTTATTTCTAAAATATGATACAGTAAGTGTGGCTTAATTTTTTACTTCATATTGTTCAAAAACATTTGTTTTATATGTACACAAAGTTTCATTGCACTAGGTACAATACTTTAAGAGAAACAGTACGTGAAATCTAGTAAACTTTTTAGGTAGATATTGCTCTGTGAACTCTCCCTAGTACCCTTAAACGCTCATTAATACATTGTGAAAAAAAATTATGGGAAAAGCTAGCAGAGTTTAAAACATGAAAATATAAAAGAATCCACAAACTTACCATTTGATAACTACATACCCCATTAACAAAACACGAACGTCATAACACAGCCGCGACAGTGATTTTTCGTATGAATTCAGTTACGAATTGCTGGGAAAGGTGACCGCTTGATGTTGTGCTGTAGCGGCTAACCACAAGTTTGTGTGTATGTCTGTAGGGTGTCCGGTTGGATACTTTGTATACTGAGTACGTGCGACTAACTCTCCGCTTTGTTCTGTGTTCAAAGAAATAAAACATCTGAGAACTACTTTTGATCCACTTGCAGGAGCTCAAACCGCCAATCAGAGTGATTCTGTACACTGAGGAGGTGCCGAATGGAGAGATGAGCACGGAAGACTAGAGAAGAACACGAGTTTCACTCGAAACAGTTGAAAACTAATCGGTTTTCTCAACGTCGCTTAATAAAGTGATTGCTACAAGGAAGAGAGAGGGACAGAGGCAGTGAAGCCATAATTTATTGCATTCAATGCAACATTCGACAAGTTTCCTCAATCAACTGGCGCAGATAATTTCATGAAAAAAAAAACAACAAAACAACAACACTGTCATAATGAACAGCAAGTGTATTTCTTCGGATAGAGATCAATGAAAGGTCAAAAAACAAGCGACTATTTGACACTCTACCATCTCGCATTAAGCCGCCCAGGTAACAATGCAGTAAAAAACGAAAACGTAATTTTTGGCATGTCATAAAAAACTGATTTTTTTATAAAAAAAATTGATGCATATATTATAGATGAAAACGTACTTTTACGCGGACCTGGACCTCATTAGGGGTCCAAATTTAGAAATTTGGTTTTTTTATTTCATAGAATTCTAGAACTCTTAGTGATTCTAAAAGTATGTATTATATTTTATCATTTTCATGTTTAAATTCCTCTTAAAACCCGATGCGACACATGCCTTTTGAACGCCCAGCTGTCAAATGTTCAGCCTCTCACCCCCCCCGAGGAAAATGCCACACTATTTAATCTTGGCGCCAATGTTTCCGTAGAAACTCGTTTATATAAACTCTTTGAAGAACATGTCGACTATACTGAGTAGAGGGCTAAATCGCAATCTATGTTTTCTTCGATACAAGTTGTGTTTATCCGCATGGATTTTAGTGTTGTTTCTGAGTTATACTTTGAGTTATGTATCAGCAATATTACATCGTTAAAATGCCGAGAGTGAAGAAATTCAATTGTAAACTAAAAGTTTACGGTAATCAATACAAAAGTGTTAAAAGGAGGAAATTGTTACTCCTCAGCGAGAAAGGTTAGGCCCACAAGTTTGCCAGGCAATGCTTCAAAACGGGAATTGAAACATCTTGACGTGAACAAGACATTGTAAATAGTGCAAGTAATGGTGGTTACGTATTAATTAATGTGAATAAGCTTTCGGAATTTCTTTTGAGTGTTGCTAAGTGTAAATACTGTGACGATGAAAAATCCGTGTTCACTGAAAACAGAGAGAAGAGGCTTAGCTAGTAAAATTATACCGCAATGCCTAGTGTGTAAAATTGAAAAATCCAAAATGACATCTCCTGTAGCTCACAAAAAGCATTCTGAAGTAAATATTCGCCTGGCATATGCCACGAGATGCGTTGGAAAGGGAAGAGGAGCAGCTCAGATATTCAGTGCCACGATGGCGCTCCCACCCCCAACCTGTCAAATTTGAGAGAGATTATGAACGACTTCACAGTGCCCTCACAGAAGTCAGTGAATCATCTATGCAGAGAGCAGCAACAGAAACTGTAGGTGTTTGTCAGTCAAATGATACTGTGGCACCATTAGACAGTTCCTGGCATAAGAGATGCCACACATCTCTTATGGAGTTGTTCCAGTTACTTCTGTAGATGCAGGCGAGGTTGTCTGACAAAACACAGCCAAAGTTGTGCCAACAAAGTAAATGATCACAAATGTGACAAATATTTTGAAGGTTTCAGTGGTGGCATGAAAAGTAAGGGGCAGTTTCAATTTTTAATAGGCCGATTTCTAATCGTGGAGTGCGATACACTCACTACCTTGGTGATGGACTTTCGAAAGGTTTCAATAGTGTTGAGAGTGTTAAACCATATGGTAAAATTGAAGTTCTACTCGAATGCGGACAAGGCTTAGAGAACTGCAAGGAGATAACAAAAAAAACCTCTGGTGGAAAACCAATTGGTGGGCAAGGCAGACTCACCAAATCAGAAATCGATAAGCTGAGTATTATGGTCTAGCCATCAGAGGAAATAGTAAAAAAAATTAAGAGAGACGAAAAACAGGCAGTTTGGGCCACACTGTTCCACAGAATTTCCACTGATGACAATCCACAGCACGGGCCCTGTCCGAAAGGAAGCACATCGCTTCACCAGGAGCGAAGAAACTGGACAAAAACGTTTACATAAACACCCCATGCCTGAAGCTCTTATGGCTGAACAAAAGCCACTTATTGAGATCTTTCAGATCATCATCTTTAGAGAAGTAACTACATGACGAAAACAGAACCCAAACGAATAACTGCACTTGGGAGCGCGTGCCACGAACTGTTTGTGCTGGAATGACAGCCTCGCAAATTGGTGTGATGGGTGCTATATTGCGCTTTAATGATGGTGTAACAAGTAGAACGAAAACCAGGAGCAGGGCATCAAAACTGGGGACAACATGAAAAAGGGACTTCTACGAATAGACAGGCAAAGTGTAATTGAAGCTGAAAAAGCTGCTGAATGTGTCACAAAGAAGGCCACACACACACACACACACACACACACACACACACAAAAAAAAAGTAAGGAGAATAAAAGGACAGCCACAATCAACAACATTATGGATCTGGAATGTTTTAACTTGTTATTGAGAGGTACATGAGACTCAAATCTTAATTTGAATTTCCATTTGCGGGTTCAGGGCTTGCTGTGCGTGGGAAGTTAAGCAAATATCATGAAGGTTCACATAATGATAAACAGCCAAACAAGTTGGCACGACCGTTCATACTGAGATGTTCCATTCAGGATGGAGTAACAAAAACTCCGAAACGGTCGGCAAACGGACACATCTTATTATTTTGGACCAAAACCAACGAATGATGCGTGAACCCGCAAATGGAATCGTCTACAGATGGTCATGAAATACAGCAGATTTAAATTTCCCGTAACAATAGTTTTTGTATACTGCAGTACCTCTACCTCAATTAAAGCTGGAAAATAACATTTTGCGTGTATTACAGTATACTGATTACCTACACAATGAAGCAGATTATTCAGAAATGTATTAAAAAAATTGAGCTGGCGCAAGTAATTTGTTTTAAAACTTCACAGGAAAAAAATTGACTGGTAAAGGATTTCTTAAAATTTCTCCGAGCATGCTGAAATGTAAAGATTTGTGGTCTATTATTGTAACAAGTCAATGTTCAACAAAATAACATTTGTTTAGACCTAATATTTTGATTAGTATACAAATACAAGTAAGCAGTTCTGAAAATAAAAATTAGGCATCTGTGGACACGGGTAAAATGATGGATGTGGAAGCCATCACAAAATTCCGCCGTGGCTGTGTGAAAGGCGCAAATGCACATCGCTGTGAGAAAAGCATGCGAGTGGAGGAGTTCTGTCAATGCTCATGCGACCCGAGACTTCGCGGGCTGTGCTTTACTCGCTACAATTGTTTTCTTTGTTATTGTCCTAATTCGAATTGTTATCGTGTTTGCCACCGAGCATTAGCTCAAAGCGAACTGTAATAAATCTATCAATAACTTGGGCACGGTGACGGAGAGGGATTCATGGCAGGCCCACAGCAAAAGCCAAATGGGGAAGAACCTACAGTCAATAAGTTGGAGTGTGTAGGCCATGTCCAGAAAAGGTTTCGTACCACACTCAGAAAACTGAGGCAGCAATTTTCTGGTAAGAAATTAAGTGATGGGAAAGGTATAAAAGGAAGAGGGAGACAAAGTGATGGAGAAATTGACAAGCTCCAGAATTATTACGGCATGGCAACAAGAAAGAATAAAGATGTGAAGTTAATGAAGCAAGCAGTGTGGGCAAGCAGTGTAACTTAATATTCAGAATCGCGTCTTGCTATGCAAAACGCCGTGAATGTCGCTACTGAAAGTGGCCAGGAATACTGCACCAACGGTGAAAATAACAGACCGTACTACCATTAGGAGACTGTCGTTAGATTTGGCCCTCAAATGGAATGATTCGATGACCATTTCTTAATGTACATAAAAAGCAAGTTTTCAGGAAATGTGTGTGGTAAGTATTGTGCCCTCATGACGGATGAGATTCACATTAAATCTCAACTAGATTTTAAACTTGGAAGTGTTGTTGGGTTTGATGAAATCACAAACGATTTGGCATCCAATGTATAGGTGTTCATGTTGTCCAGTTTATTGTCGAGTTTTAAAGAGTTGATGCACATGGTTGCAGAGAAATGTGTGCGCGCTTCGTCTTTGAATTCTATATTAACTAGGATTATATTAGGACAAGAAGAGATTGGCACTCAAATTGTTTATGAAGCGACAATCATTCCGTTAACAGGAAATGCATGCAAATGTTTTCGGAGAAAATGAGCTGAAATGCGAGTACTCGCATCCGGCAGATAAGAGTAGGTCACTTTTTCTTTGTTTTTGATTTTGCGCATTTAATAGAAACGTATGGGTTCGACAGAAAAACAACGGAAAACGCATGCACTTTCCTGATTTTGATTCTAAAAGTAGTCCCCGACGTGTTGCTGCTTTCGAGATGCCTCCAGGACCGCCCCACAGGAAGGGTGTTGAGCGACGCCTTCGAGAGCGAGGGGCCCAGAGGTCGAAGGCCTGCGCAAACTCTTCCCCTGCAGACGACCACTGGGTTGAGGGTCGACCCTCGCGCGAAGCTACTCAAGGCACAAGGCTGAACGCCGCACTATGGGCTTTGGCGCGTATCATTACACTGCGTCCGACATTTCACGTAGGTTCGCCTACTGGATATTGGTTTAGTGGTGAAATGTCGTTGGCATTTAAAATTAAATGATCACAGTGTTGTCATTGCCAACAATGTTATTTATTTCAACAAGAGCAGCTTTCGATGGCTTAGCCATCATCAGTTTTCTAGTACAAGAAAATAGCAAACAATTAAACAAAACAAGAGATTAAAATAAAAGCAAGAAATTAACATTTCTGTGAAATGAAAAAGGGAAAGAAATAGGGGGCGTTAAAGAATTTTTATATTACAGTAATTTGAATCTACGCAAGAAAGTGGTCGAAATTGAAGAGAACTTGTGAAAAACATTTTTGCAACAGAAACATGAAATGTAAGTTGAGCCGTTCCTTACCTGTCTGGAGGCCACAAAACGACTACGCGGGTTTGGATAACATTGGAAATAAATAACATTGTTGGCAATGACAACACCTGTGATCTTTTAATTGGAGATGGATGACGAAGTAATAGCTGAGCTTGGTGTAACTCAATGCTCCGTAGTAACATTATGTTTATTACTTGATTGATTGAACAGGGTTTGGACGGCGCTTCAACTACTGTGGACATTTGCGCCCATGCCAAAGTATTTTTTTAAATTTATTCAGTGATGCAGATGCAACTTACCCACTGATTAAAAGCATGTACATCGCCTAAAGAGAGGGCTTAAATTCTGCGTCAAGTATACATGTAGAAATAGCAGAAAGAAGAAAAAGGGCGTGTAAAATTTATCTTTAAACGTAAAATTGGCTGTAAAGGGGTAAAAAAACAACATTAACATAAAACATTATCTTTCAAATAAAACTATACACTCCGCTTTCCCTCAAAAACAAAGTTTCGAGAGCGCGGAATAGTCATCCCCGAGCACCTCCCTTAGCGAGTTGCCCAGGCCGTGTCTTCATCGGTTGCCTACAAATTTCCTGCAGCGCAGGAGGACGTGTTCCACAGAAAGAACCGTCCCGCACTGAGTCACAGATGGAAGAGTTTCACCTCGAAGGAGTAGACCGTGAGAAAAGTGGCAGTGTCCAATACGAAGACGGGTTAAAATAACTTCCTCACGCCTGGTGGAGCGTGATGAGGAACGCCAGGGATTAACGGAATTCTTTATCGCACTCTGTTTTTAAGTGCTATTGTGCCACTCTGTTTGCCACGCTCTAAGCACGGATCGTTTCAAGAAGCCTGAACATCGGAGGCCTTCACGGCCGCAGTCAATAGGCGGCTTTCCACCTTCGTTCTTGAACGCTCGCCAGGCAGGCAGCGGGCCGCTCAGGCACACGTTTCAGAACGCGCGTGGAAAGGAAGTTCCGGTTCGCGCGCAAGAGCAAAAGCGTCGGTCGCATTTACACGAGGACTATTGTAGCGAGTGGACCAGGCAAGCGGTATTTTCAAATGGCGGACACACGTTGCTGGAGCCGGGATATGGTGAAGGAATTCATCATCATATACAGGGAGTGTCCTAGTTTATGGAAAGTAAAAAGTTCTGTCCATATGAACAAAAACCTTAAATTAGAAGGGTATAACAAATTAATTAGGTTGTGCGAGAAAGTGTTTCCGGAAGCAAATCAGGAGTTCGTGAAAAAAAAATCCAAAGTCTGCGAGGGGCTTTTCGGCAGGAGCTCCGAAAAGTAAAAGAGAGTAGGAGAAGTGGTGCTGCGGCAGACGATGTTTATACACCGTGTTTGTGGTACTTCGACTTGCTCCTTTTTACCAAGGAGCAAGAAGAAACCGCAGACAGTGATAGCAATATAGATGACTTGGAATTGCCAGGAAGTCAGCTAGCAAACGAAGTGGAAGAGGTGGAAGAGAGCCACCATCCTCAGACAAGTTTACTTTATTTGCTTTAAAACAGTACGTACAGTGCTTATTACGTTGAGTGTACTAGCCTTTCCTGCTATTCTGTAAGCTGAGCTTTGCACAGCTCTTAACTTCACAACATGTATTTTTCGAATGAAATTTATATGTTTATAAAATTCTAAGCTTTCCAAAAAAACATGAATTGTCAGCACGAGATAACTATAAATAAAAATTATTTTGTTGCAATCTAAATGC
Source organism: Acheta domesticus (assembly GCA_031308135.1). Classification (NCBI taxonomy): domain Eukaryota; kingdom Metazoa; phylum Arthropoda; class Insecta; order Orthoptera; family Gryllidae; genus Acheta; species Acheta domesticus. Next base: position 120,057,941 of record JAHLJT010002630.1, read on the forward strand.
TTCTGAGCAAAGGGCATTAAAATGTTACTGAAGTGAGAAAGCAGTCCCAAGAAATAATATTTAAAATGTTCTTGTTCTCTGGTAGAGATAATTTTCCATTTTCAATGCTTGGTAAAAATTTGATTTCAGGCACTTCTCTGTCTGCCATTCATTTTTTTACCTTCAACTACAATTGTAATTATCTCAAATTGTAAATTTATACAATACATGATGTTTTGTTATAATATAGTAAATTATATGGATGTTAGAATCCACTCGGGTATTTTTTAAAAAGATCTATAATAAGATTAAATATGCCAACATTTAGTTGGTAATTCACAAAGCAATATAACAAAAATATTTAACATTTCCTTTTTTACATTGAAATAATTAAAATTTTAATTTATATTCAATTATGACATTCTGAGAACATGTTTGTATATTACTGAACATTACACATTTTTACAATCCAAATATTTCTTAGCACGACTGACATGCCGTTTATTAGCCACATTGTGGAGAATGCTCAGAGGCTTGGGAGTGACATCGTTAGCAACTCAACGTCTCAACCAAGATCCATATGAGAATCTCTTCGGTGTTGAGGCAGCGTGGTATTCGTAAGAACAACACTACCAGTCTGCGGTTTGATCTGGCTTTGAAATCTTGTATTTTGAATGGGATGATTGGTGCGAATGGTACATTTAACTGATGATGCAGATGTTTTGCCTAATTAGCGTGAACTTGTGAGTAAGATTGAGTGTGTACCGGTGTGAGAAAGATGATTGCACATGTTTTGTCTAATTTGCGTGAATTTGTAAGATTGAGTGTGTAAGAGCAACAGACACTGTGTAATGTTGACAATTCGTCTTTCTTGAGGGGGAGAGGAAGTGGACGCAACATGGGCCTGGATTGCCACAACACCCTCAGATCCCACACACAATCCTCTAACAGGTAACGAGGCAACAAGCAAGACGATTAAAACTCCCAACAGAATTCCCAATCTGAAGTCCTGGCAATCTTGTTTTGTGTCCTTTATCTATTGCCACCCTACTCCTTCACGCGAGGGAAATATTGTGCGAGTACATTCCACACCAAAGGGAATTGTTATGAAAATATTTTGGGAGTGATCTCTGAATATGTTCAAAGTTTTATAAATCAAAGGACATACACCAGAACGTCTTGAAGAACTTCAAAATTCTTGTCAAAATTAATATTTTCAATTGATTGTTTGTAAAGATCATTGCTCTGAGATTCAAAATCCAATAACGCTGTTGCTGAGCAAGCGGGTGACTGCCACGAGTGCGCGACTGCAGCTGGGGGATGAGGACGCGGTGGCCTCTCTGCTGAGGGCTCATCGGCCGAGCGAAGAATCAGCTTGCACCTCCATCGAGTGCCACTGGAAGACACCAAGGCTGTCTCGTGTAGGATCCACTCTAAAGGTGCGTGTCCACTTGAGAGCTTGTGTCGAGAGCGTCTCTCGCCAAGGGACAGTTCTGAGAGTAGGCAACAGAGCGGTCGCCGTCGGTACTACTCGCTAGTGGACAGGCCTGACTGAGGACTCGCACCTCCTTGCTCTCAGTATTCGAAACGTGCTGGAAGTGCTTGCGAGCTTCTTGGCCAAGCAGACCTCCAAGCAATGGTCGAGTGAGGAGACAATGCGTCTCATTTCCTTCTGTGAATGTGCCACTGTCCTCTGGGACACAAGTTGTCCCGATTTTAAAAACAGAACATTAAAACATCAACAAATGATAAAAATTTGCCATGAATTTGGGTGTAGCGAGGACGAGGTGAAGAGGAAAATTCATAATTTGCGGAACCAGGTAAGCAAAAAATTTCTCTATTTATATTCTAGGATTTTACATTTGAAGAAAGTTATAGAGCTTATACTACATCCAAGAAAAAGAATGGGAATTGGGTTTTTTCATCGTAGTAAAATCTCTAGAAGTTTGGTAATTTAAATGTGAAACAACGTGTTTTATCTGCCAAAGTGATAAACATATTTATTCAAGCGCTACAGTTAAAAAATTAGCCTATTGAAAGTATTTGACTGCCTATAATAATTAATCATATACAAAATCCCATTAAATGTTCTAAAACAATTGTATGACTTGTACAATTGTATGTGTTGCACATTGTATCTGTCAGTAATGTATTGTTGTCATCTGTATTTCTTTTCCAGGTTTCCCAAGAAATAAAAAAAATTAGGAAGAAAAGAAGTGGAATGGGGGCAAATGAAACGTATTCCTCAAACTGGCAATATTTCAACGCCCTAAAATTTTTATTACCAAGTCTGACTGCCAGTCAGACAGAATCAAATGTAGTAAGTCATGAAGTGTTTCTTTTCACTCATTGCATATTCTTTTTTTCCCCTTATCCTACTGACCTTTTATGTGTATGGAACAGTTGGAATAAGCACTTTTCAAGTCATTTACAGGAAATCCACATGCACATAGAGATTTATACACGATACTATTAATGAAAACAATAGATACAGGTGCATACACAATCTTTATTCAAGTAACACACAATGATGTACGTGACAAAGGGCTTTGCAGGAAGTAGCAGAACACTTCCTCATGAGGCGATGTGTTGGGCGCGAGAGGCGGCGAGCGCCGGTCCCTCTCCCGATCGCAAGAGGGGCGGGCGACGAGGCCTCGCTCGGCTGCACGCTCCGCGCGGACTTTTTTAATTCAATTCAATTGAATTTTACGTGGCGAGACTCGGGGCATGAGGTCTGCTCTTCCGTCCGACCACGCAAATTTCGCTTCGCTCCTTTCACCAACTAGCGGAGAAAGGAGGTATTACTGAGGCGACGGAACATGGCGATTTTGAATTTAGCTCAGAGGCGTCATTTAGGCTTGAGGATCTTTTACATGCAGCAAATCTACTAACATGGGAGAGCCGGCTTTACTTCCCCTCCGAAGGATTTTTTCGCCCCTAAAAATGCACGGCTTCGACCGGGTTTGAACCCGCGCGTAGCAGTGTTGCAGCACCGCCGTCGCCACTGCACAAGGAAGCTTCTCGTTTTCTAAAATCAAATTCAACTCAACGAACTTCATGTAACTCAGTTTAACGTTCTTCAAATAACCTAATGTTTTCATTAGACCAAGTCAATGAGTCAATAAATGTATATTAAGACGTTGTGTTGAAACAATTCCTGTGTAAGACCTTCCTTGATAAGAGTCAGATAGCCTCCGCTCACCGCTAGCGAGCATGTTACGCTCCCCTCGTGGGAGCATCATAAAGTATTCCGTCTTTTCAATGCGACCCTCGTGGCCGCCCAATGTCCGTTCCCTGTTAATTGTTGCTCGCCACGACACAATAACATCAAGCACTCCAAGTAAATTATTATTCATAACAGAATGCTGCTTTAACACGTAAAACTCCCTTACTCGCCTTATAACCCTTTCAACATGAACTCTTAAACTACCAACAATTTTTGTCTCTCGCACTTCAGCTTTTGTCAGCTTTGATCCAGCTGCTACACTAGGCAGTTCATTTTTCGATTCAATGGTAAACGAATTTGTGGGTAATTTATGTTGAAGCAGTGTTAAAAGAATCCGATTTGTAAGTGAACAGGTTGAGTTGTCGGGTGTTACGAGGCACGCGTGCTTCAGCATTTAGAAGATCAATTAAAAATTATGACTCAAAATTCAAAAAATTTTGTTCTCTCATTTTTGATGAAATGTCAATTCAAAAGAATTTAATGTTTAGTCCATCCAGAAATTACATATTTCGCTATGAAGATATAGGTTCCCAACGTAGGTGTCAGTATGCAGACCATGCTTTGGTTTTTATTGTTCGTGGTCTCATTGACAATTGGGAGCAATCTGTAGCGTACTATTTGTCTCATGGTACCATTTCGGCCACAGATTCATAAAAGATAATTTTGGATGTCACGGGTGCTTTAAGAATTGGTTTTAATATAGTGGCAATTGTGAGTGACAACAATCAATTGTGGGTATCAACAAACATTCGCTGCTTGAAAACTTTGGCTTTAAAAACTTGCAATTGGAATAGACCAATTTTAGAAATTAATAATTGTAAAATTGTTGATCCTAATTATGTTCTCTAAGCAACAAGAAATGCTCTTTTGGAAAACAAAATTATTTTTAAGACAGATAGTGCAGATGTTAAAGAAACGAGTTGGAAATTTTTAGTGGACCTTTATGAAGTGGAAAAAAAATCAGTTAATAAGAACATGGAGAGTATTACAGATGAACACATTTATCCAAAAAGAAAAATGAAAGTGAAGTTAGCTGCTCAGGTTTTCAGTGTAACTGTTGCTAATGCACTGTATAAATGTGGTGTGGAAGGGGCAGGTATTTGGCTGAATTTATTAATGACATCACTAGTCTCTGATTCTTTCAACGGTTTGAAATTTGACGACATTCATTTTTATAGAAGACCTCTTGAGTAACACATCTCAGCATTTAGAATTTTGGCAGCGTATGAAAAAGAAAGTGGATTCATGAGAGTTTGTTGGTGCAGATGGCAAGCCTGCTGAATTTGTAAGATTGAGAGTATACCGATGTGAGAAAGATCTTGCAGATGTTTTGTCTAATTTGCGTGAATTTGTAAGATTGAGAGTGTAAGAGCAACAGACACTGTGTAATGTTGACAATTCGTCTTTCTTGAGGGGGAGAGGAAGTGGACGCAACATGGGCCTGGATTGCCACAACACCCTCAGATCCCACACACAATCCTCTAACAGGTAACGAGGCAACAAGCAAGACCATTAAAACTCCCAACAGAATTCCCAATCTGAAGTCCTGGCAATCTTGTTTTGTGACCTTTATCTATTGCCACCCTTCTCCTTCACGCGAGGGAAATATTGTGTAGAGTACATTCCACACCAAAGGAATTGTTATGAAAATATTTTGGGAGTCATCTCTGAATATGTTCAAATTTTTTTAAAATTTTTTTTTATAAATCGAAGGACATACACCAGAACTTCTTGAACTTCAAAATTCTTGTCAAAATTACTATTTTCAATTGTTTATGTGTAAAGATCATTGCTCTGAGATTCAAAATTCAATAAAACGGTTGCTGAGCAAACATGCAGTTAATGAGTTCTGTATGAGGATGTCGAATTGTTTAAAAAGGTTTCAGTACAATGGTTAGAATTGGTAGTTATCATTTAATATTTAATAATTTCATATTAAGAATATTTCATTTTGAAACCTACGTAATTGACCAACATGAACTGTACTTGATGTAACTTTGAGTAATTGAGATGTAATTTAATTTACCAATTCTTTATGAACTCTCATTTGGACAAATTGCCCGTTAAATTGAAAATAAAATGAATAAAATAAAATTAATTTACTAGTATATTTTTTCTTCCCTAATAAAAATGTACTATTAATTTTATACGCAAACATCAATAGACAATATAACAGGAATTGAATCAATTGAAGAACTCAACAAATATGAAAATCTGAAAGTTTCTGAAAATATGAAATGTTCAAATAACGTAAAATCATCATTGTAAAATATTTGCTGTTTGTTTTTTAGATGACAGTAATTAATTCACTAATATATTTTTCTTCACAATTCATAAACAACTCATGTTATAGGCAAAGATCACAAACCATTCCAAAGATCACAAACTGCATGTAGAAGTCAAAGAGTTTCAAAAAATGAAAGGGATGTTGGCACCTCAAATGCTCAGTGATGCAGTTGGTGTAGCAATTTTTTGTTCCTAGAAATAAATCATCATCTACCTCTAGAAGCTGAGGCCACCGGTGAATTTGTTGCAGTTGTAGACAAAGCTTTTGTCACATTCAACAGTGTACAGAGCAAGAAGCACCCACACATGTTAAGGTACGCTATTTCAAAAGTCTTTAAATTTCAAATTCTTGAAACAATTTTATCCTAAATTAGAGAAAAGGGAGTTCATTAATAGTAGAAGATAACCGGATTGTCCGAAAGGACAGCTGTTGAATCTAAAATCTCTACTTGAGGTGAGCAAAAAACTAAAAGAGAATTTAGTTATCACTCCAATCACACCCATCATATTAATCAAGATAGTTTAGAACTTGTTTTTTCAATAACAAGACAACAACATTAGTGTTCTCCCAATCCTACACTTTCAGTTTTGAAAGTTGTTTAAAAAACCTTTATTATTTCTACCATTCAAAAACTTTCACCTTCTTCGAAATGGGAGATTGATATTGAATGTGTGTTTACTAAAGTAGAAAAGATTATCAAAGTTAACCAAAATGATGTGTTGTAATAACTGTGTGTTGAAAAACGAGGTAATGCCATTATAAGACTTCAGTGACTTCTCGTTGTTTTCTTTTCGCATTTCAATGATTTTGCCACATGGACAATGTATGTGCAAGAAAACTGACAACTAACAGAAATCCCTTACATTTTATTTCAGAAATAGGTCAAACCTAAAGGTGACTTCTAACTGGAAAAGTGTTGTAAGTGGAGTTATTAGAAATGGCCTGTTGCATCATTTTACTACTCTACATAACCCTTATTGTTAGAAGATGAAGAACATCACATCTTAGTTATGTAACGATATCCACAGGGTTAGAGTATTGTGTGAAACACGGAAAGTCACATTATTAGTTAGGGGCCGTCCATAAATTACGTAACGCAAAATTCAAGTATTTTTAATAACCCCTTCTCCCCTTGTAATGCATTCATAACACATGCTTGAACCCTCTGAAATAGTTGCATAATGTTTGTGACAACACCCCCTTTCATAAGCAGGAAGTGAAAATAAATAAATAGCGCAGTAAAAATAATTTGTATTTATTTTACTAGTTTTATTAAAATTAATGATAATTAAAGTAGAAATTAGCTCGCTGCATCTAACAGTAAGATTGGGCAAAAAGAATGCTTGGGGGAGAAATGTTTGATCACAAGCTATGCACACGCCGTCATGGATAACGCAAGAATGAGAGTCTACAGCGCCAATTTAAATGTATTCTAGAATATACTTCCTATCAGTTTTGAATATCTTTTTCATAATATTACAAATTGAATAAAAAAATTGAAAAAATATTTCCTTTTATTGTAATAATTTACAACTACTAACTTTATTTCAGTTTTTAAAACAAATTAATTAGTTAATATTTTAACGTTTTAATACATGACTCACAAAAGAAGTTATTTCAGCAAATATTGGAAACCGAGAAAAAAGAAAAAGATAAAGGTTATGTAACACTTAACTAATACCCCCTACCCCTATGTAACGCAGCGAAAGGCTGCCTCAGATCCCCTCGTCCACTCTGTAGTGTTACATAATTTTTGGATGACCCCGTCGGAATGTCTTTCTGTTTGCTTTTTGACAGAGTAAGCGCGACCCATGTGTCACATTTTGAGTCAGGAGATTTTCTTGTCTACGAGGTAAGCATTTCAATCTTTCAAGGCCAGTTGTGTCACATTTTCGATCATATTTTAGTGAAAGCAATTGGTTAGAAAATCTTTGTAACTTCGAAATGTGTAGTTAGATTTATAGTGTAATTTAATTTTTTATTATTTTGCTTTCATTGTCAACTTTTTTTAAAAAAAATTTATTATATTTTGTTAATTATTTTTTAATTTATCAGGTGTTTTCACTTTGTTTTCAAATAGCCAGAAATATATTCTATTTTAATACAATTTCTTTTGCCCACATTAAATTCCAGAGCAACACTGAAGCATTAAAAATTATTTGCAAGTGAAATAAACAGGCTAAGATTTAAACTTTTCCCTAAGTTCTTTATTCCTGGATTTCCCACTGTGAATGGATTCTTATCTTTTTGATTCCAGGAACTCCTAATGCGAGTCTGAAATCTTGATCCAGTATAAGGTTAGAGTTTTGCGAGTCAGGTAAAGCTGAATTTTCTGATGTATCGCGGGTGAGGGACATGTTGGCCAGACTAAGCATCCACAAAGTCAAAGGACTAGGAACAAGTTTACATTAAAGAACGAATTGGATTGAAACTCCGATAAGAGCAGAATTCTGATCCAAAAATTATAGACTGAACATAGAAAATACCCCACGATGTTGTAATGACACTGAAGTAACACTAATACCGAATACAATGCTAAAAGTAATGGTTTTATCACTGACCGTGTATTGTACAATGGACTATTTCATTACCCTATTGAAATTCATTAGTTACATATGTGTTTCTATTCCTTTTTTCCTTCAAGTACCAAATTCCCCTCTCCTCCCCTCGCTCCCACTGCTCTCCATGGACCAACCCTTCGCAGCAGAGCCAGGGCTGAACCTGTTCACATACAATCTCCTAATTTTTTCAAAGAACGTTTAATATGTCTTTGCATTTTTAGGGTAACTTACAATGGCTTTGGGACATTTACTATTCCAGGGCTTTATTTTATTACAATTATAAACAACTCAAACATAATTCCAAGATAGTTTTGACAGTTCAGCGTCTCTCATATTCCTGAGAATGCTTGTCATTTATTCCCTCCTTTACAACAGCTCATAATATGGAGTTTCCCTGTAGAGAGAAGTTCAA
>JAHLJT010002630.1:120067405-120162507 GCA_031308135.1 Acheta domesticus
TAGCGTGACTCACACGTTTGGGGATGCTCAACAATAACACACAAAATGTCACTATCAACTACTTCGTCTAACAGTCGAACGCAACACAAGGCAGATACACTGGGACTACTTCCACGATCTCGATTGCTTACGACGGTGTAGGCGCTTCCCACAAAATCCTCACAGCAGTCAGGGCTGCCGATGTCTTGAAAGCAAATTATACAATGGCTCAGCTTTAATTCTTATACGCGAATGGCAATAAGACCATTTGTTAATTTATACATTGCAGACTTAAATAATATGTAATCTATTTAAGAGATAATACAATTTCTTGGATATTAATTAAGAAATAGTAGTCAGGCACTATTTCTACAGTTTGTACCCATGACCAAGCGGGGACTCCCGAGTGAGAGAGAGAGAAAGATAATTTACTGAACGCCTGAAGTGTGCTGCGCTCTCGTGCACAAACGAGCTTCTTTCCGCAGTAGACGCTCTGGACGCTAGCGTAAAGCAGTCGGGTTTCTCAGGGCCAGGGATGAAGAGGGGAGAGGGGGACCTCGCCATCTGCGCATGCGTCATTGCTCGTCGCAATCTGGCGGCAGACGCTGAAGTATTTTAGCTTCCAACCAATCAGAGGCCAGCTTCAACAGCCCGCCGAATTCAATCATAGGAAATCAATTTAAAATTAATACAAAACGTGTTTCGCTCAACAGACCACTTGTAAGATTATCAATACAGTATTTAAGGTTCTTATATACGGGGATGCTCAGCGTCCCCTGACGCTACGCCACTGGTTTTATGTTATCTGGCAATGCGTTGTAAAGTAACGTACATGTATTGTATGTTGATTTCTTGTACTGAGCTGTTGATACTGACACTTGATGCACGTGATTTCTACGGCGTGTGTTGTAATTATAAATATCAATATTGCATGAAAATATGTTCCCTCCGTTAAGTAGGTCATTTTTGACAAATATTACAGATTTGTAAATAAACAGACAAGGCAATGGTAGGATTCCCAGCTCAATGAAAAGAGGCTTGCAGGAATCACGTGGAAGGCATTTTTTCATTATTCGAATAATTTTCTTTTGCAATCTGAAGGTCTGAATACTACAGGATGAGCTTCCCCAGAATATTATGCCATATCTCAGGCGGGAATGCACATTTGCAAAATAAACGCAACGAGCTGCATGAAGGCTGACAGAATTTGAAAGAATTCTGAATGCATAGCATAATGAACTTAATTTAGTGTTTAATTCTGTTATATGTACATTCCATTTGAGGTTTGATTGAATTGAAAGACCTAAAAATTTTGTTGCCTCATCATCAGCTAATTGCATATTGTTCATTTTCAATGGAACATGCGATTTCCGATTTGAGATGCAAAAATGCATTGAAACAGTTTTTCTTTCGTTAACTATTAATTTGTTATTATTAAACCAATTTGAAACTTCTGAAATTGTGCTATTGACTGCTTCTTTTTTTGCAAAGAACATTCGTGTCATCAGCAAACAGAACCGTTCTTCCATTTTTAATAGACGAGGGCATATCGTTTACATATAACAGAAAGAGAATAGTACCTAAGATCGAACCTTGCGGGACCCCATGCACAATTGGCAAAGAATTGGAAATATAAGTATGTAATGTCCTTTGTATGGTATTTCTACTCTTTGAGTCCGATGTTTAAGGTAAGAAGTTATCCAATCTAGTGTATTCCAATCGGTGTATTGTGTATATCCAATCTGTGTATTGAAAGTATGTGCATAGATACTTGAAGCCGAGTATAATGACCATGAGAAACTTTTATCTTTAAATCACCGTTTTCATTAAATTCCAAATATGGAAAAGATACAATTTTTTTCTTCCGTGTCCACTACTGCACCATGTTTATACGAGTAAGGGCCAGCGGCGTAGCTTCAGCTGGTGTCACCCCCCCCCCCATAAATTAAATATAAAAATATCTATTGCTGCATATATTGTACATTATTTTATTAAAAATACAAACATATTTGCACAATAGTTATTTATAGTATATTAAAAAATTCTATGAAATTAAGAATAATTGCAATATAATTTTTAAATAAACAGTTTAAAATTAAACAAATGTAAGTTATTTATAAAACCTGTTTACGAGATTTTAGGGCAGCAAACATTTATAATTTCATTAAAATCTATACTTATTGCAATGCCATTTTCTATTGACAATAGAGCCAAATCAGATAGTCTTGATTAATATATAAATTTTTTAAGTAAATTATTTAAATTGTATAATTCCAACTATAAAAAATTTTAATTGGTGTCGCCCGGGGCGCGCCGCCCCCTGCCCCCCCCCCCTAGATACGCCACTGGCAAGGGCGTTTCCAACAATTCAAATCCTTGACCATTCTTAATTATCCCATCAGGACTGCAGGCTAACTATGGCTACTTAAAAGAAATTATAAGACCCGTCTTATTCCCGTCATGGACTTCCTTTACACTATATACATGAAAACTTTCTACTAGTTTCTGCCCTTTATTTAAACTTTTCTGTTGAAATATTCCGAAAACAACAGGTTGAAAACTGCAAGTAATAGTTATTAGCATTATGTCATATATATGATTCGAGAATTCTGTGCGATATACCTATTTTCACTGTACACGCGGCAATACTTCTACTTCGATCACCGGATTATTGCGGATTGCTGCCGCTAGAGCGCAGTGTCGTCGGAAAAAATTCAACTTGCCTACCCCATTCGCAGTGGACTAGTCAAACAAAAATAAATTAACATTTTCCTGGTGATTTTTGCAATCCACTGAGTAAACTGCAGGAATGAGAGTAGGATAATAGCATAGGAGTGGAAGGGAAATCAATTAATGTCTTCGTCATTAAAATAAAATGGAGGCTATCATGAATAACAATATTCATTGAAAATTCGAAGTTGGTTTACTGTAGTATTAAGATCAGCGAAAAACACGAGTTTTAAAGTTTTTATTGTCATAATTGCATAAAGGAAAAGTCCCATTTATTATAGACAATCATATGAAAATCCAGTCTCATTTAATTCATAAAATTCAGTTGAGGTTCGTACGATGTCTCAGAGATCGCCCAACCCGTTGTTGAGCGCTTGGAGGAATCCTCTGTGACGTGCGGCCACCCGCTGCCACCAGATGTGACGTGCCACCCTCGGAGCTGACTGACTTCAGCGTATTCCTTAGGCAGCGCGTCGCTTTGGAGTACTGTGGTTGACTTGGAGGATTTTATTGAGATGGGGAAAGGGAGGGCAGTTTTCTCAGGAAGAAGTCATGTTCCAAATAATGCACCATTTATTACTGTTGCATGAAGAGAGAGAGAGAGAGGGAGGAACGATAAATCAGATAAGAAGTATATAGGAAGTCGAGCTCAGATGTGGCGGCCTCTTACCCCATCACTCCGTGGTCCAGGCGCGGCGAAGACGACAGCAGCGGCGGCGGAGATGGTCCCGTCGCTTCCGTCTGCTCCGCATGGTACCGTCTGCTCCGTATGGTCCCGTCGCTTCCGTCTGCTCCGCATGGTCCCGTCGCTTCCGTCTGCTCCGCATGGTACCGTCTGCTCCGTATGGTCCCGTCGCTTCCGTCTGCTCCGCATGGTCCCGTCGCTTCCGTCTGCTCCGCATGGTACCGTCTGCTCCGTATGGTCCCGTCGCTTCCGTCTGCTCCGCATGGTCCCGTCGCTTCCGTCTGCTCCGCATGGTACCGTCTGCTCCGTATGGTCCCGTCGCTTCCGTCTGCTCCGCATGGTACCGTCTGCTCTCCTGGCTCCGCGGGGCCCGTATATATTGGCGCCCGCTTGCATACGGTAGCACATTTTAGAGGTTGTGCCCCCGAGATGTTGTGCTTGCCGATGCAAGCCGCTAACCTTCGGTGTGGAGTAATGGTGGCACGCCACATGGCTCCCATGCCTTGCAGAAAAACATAGCCATTTGGCTGTGTTTTTCGACTGAAGGAAGCTGAGCCAGTTGGTGATGTCTCGACAAGGTGGGTACGTTTTTTTTGGATGGGTAAAGGACAGGGTTGGGCAAAATACTTGAAAAATGTATTTCAGATACAAAATACAAAATACTTCCCCGAAAGTATTTTAGATACCAAATACAAAATACTTTCATAAAAGTATTTTAGATACAAAATACAAAATAGTATTTTAAAATACTTTTGAAAATACAAAATACAACCAACGATGTTTTACACATAATAACTTCTATCCATGGTGTAAGAAATTTTTTTCTCTTTTAAACAATCATTCACGTTCAAAATTCACATTTAAAATCACGTTACATTTAAAATTTTATTATTAAAAATGTATAACATTCTTTATACAAAAATGTTTCAAATTAAATTTTCAACCCATTTCAGGTATCAGTATGGGGTCATCCATAAATTACGTAATGCTAAATGGGGAGGGAGGGGGTCTGAGGCAGCTTTACGCTGCTTTATATACATAGAGATAGGGAAGTGCGTTACAAGCGGGGGGAGAGGGTATTGAAAATACTCGAAATTTGCGTTACGTAATTAAGACGGCCCCTATCATTTGTGATGTATGTTTATATTTCAAGTCTGAAAGGCATCTTTTCCATGCTAACACGCAACACTCACCGTGCTGGATACTCGGATTGACATGAAATTTCACCAGCTGGTAGAACACCACGCAAAACCTATATACACAAATTTTGAAGTGCTATGGAATATTATAAATAGCGTTTTATAGGCATTTTGTATCAGGACCTTTCGTGACCCTCGCGCTTCCCGCAGCGGGCGAGCCGTTGCTTCGGCAGCGCTAGGAACGTTACGCGGCGTCTATCAGCCGGTGTCAGATTTCCAAGCGCGTTCGTTCCATCTGAACCTGCAAAGTAAACACCCGTTTTTGTCACCCCGCCTGCCCTCCAAGTAACTGAGACCATGCCGACAGGCTGATAGTGCAAGCGCGGTGTATGAGTAACTTCCGCAGAACCAGCGGCGAGCAGCGTTTCCGCCCCTCTACGGTCGGTAAGGTCAAGAAAGGTCCCAATACTAATTATAGCAAAAACACTACTTGCAATGATTCATAGCTCGTAAAAATGTGTATGTAGGGGTTTGAAAGGTGCTCAACAAGCTGGTAAAATCTCAAGTCAATCCGAGTATCCAGCATTGAGTGAGTGTTGCGTGTAAGAAGCGAAGGAGTACAAAGATATCACCATGAGCTCTTGGGAGGTGATAGTTTGGGATAAATATTGCAGGATATAGACAATTAACTAAGGTGCCTTTCAGACTTAAAGTATGAACATACATTACAAATGATACGGATACCTAATGAATACCGCGGATTTTTATGTTTTAAAATATGCATTTTAGGTGCCTAAAATAGGTTCTTTCAGCATCTGTTAGGCTTTTTAAATGGTAGAATAGGCACTAATAAAACTCGTAACATACAAGAAAATTCACTTTTTGACCATTTATTATATTTCTCAAAGATAACATAAATCAATATTACGTAGAATCAGTATTGACCATTTTGCGATAATACTATTTAACACGTTTGGTAGTAAGAATTATTCCAACCGTATTTTGCCTCACAATAAATTATTAATACATTCTCCAAGTTTTCAAGAGAAAACGAATGTTTCTTATCGGTCAAGATCACTTTGCTTTCGGGGAAATTCAATCGCTTTATCTTAAAAACGGAGGCAGCTTCTCCACGTAGTCAAAAAGTAGTGGCATGGAGACTTTTATCGATAGATCCTTGTCTGGTATATTCATTTCTCGCTCTCTTACAGGTGACAAAATGAGACAAGGGGATAAAAAGGTAAAAGAGGACGAATGTAATTTACGTTGTTAAAAATGACTTAAAATTAATATCATCCTTGTCTGTTGTGCCGACAAAGAAGAAAAAGGTAAAAGGAGCCATAGACAAAAGAAGTTAGGCAAATGAGTCTCATTTTAGGTTCTTAAATGTAGAATAGGTACAAATAGGCATTAATATTAAAATAGGCTCTTTTAGGCGCTACAAAATTGACGGTTTTAGTTCAAATAAACCTAAAATGTACATACAAAGCTTCATTTAGTACAAGGTACCCAGGAAAAAATAGATTTTTACCTAAATATACCACAACGAAATATCAGCTCTTAAAAACACCGCAAGCACAAGTTTTTAATCACTGCATACAACCACAGGGCCACCAGGCACACACATGGGCAGCACTCGTTCTGGCACGCGGAGCCTGTTCTCCGAGAAATTGAATCGGAGCTCGCGATTACAACCACGGTGTAAGAAATATATCATACACCGTGATTACAGCGATCCTCCGGTTATCTCCGTTTGAACCGACGACGAGGGGAAAACGTAATCGGAGAAACCGGAGGTCCGGCTCCACTCGTCCACGTGGCGGGACCCTCTCCATTTACTTGCCCAATGAGTGTTTGTGACGGATTAATCAAAAAGTATTTTTGTATTTTGAAAATACAAAATACTATCAGAAAGTATTTTCGATACAAATACAAAATACATGTTTAAAAATGTATTTTCGATACAAAATACAAATTACAAAAGTATCGAAAATACGTATTTTAAATACAAGTATTTTCGATACTGCCCAACTCTGGTAAAGGATAATACATACAAAAATACCTGGATACATTCTCAAAAACTGGAGATCTGGATGATGCATGATATAGAGTATGAAATTCGGCGATGTTTGTTTTTTATTTACATGATGGTTGCGTTGTTGCTTGTTTCTGATGATTCTCTGCGGTGGTTATCGTCCGGTCGAAGGAGGGATGGATGAGTTGTACTGGAGCGCTGCTGCTGATCCTGTCCGTGGGCGTCTGGCTGGTGGAGTGATGGGCTACAATTGCTAGGAGACCGTTGTTTCCGGCTTCGACAGGGAGGGAGATAAGTTCATAATTTTCATCGGCGCGTTGCCGATGCAAGCCGCTAACCTTCGGTGTGGAGTAATGGTGGCACGCCACACCTCTGTTACATCAATTCTTTAATTTTGGAATAATCCTCCGTTACTACAATGTCGGTAGTCTGCGTGTCGTTGCCTCGTGGGCCAATAGGCACCTCTCTCTTGCGCGCCACCGCGTCACAACCCAGCGGCCGCAATTGGTAAGGATAAGGACACGGGAAGGGTTTAGGACACTTCACAGAGGTTGGACTAGCCCTTGCGAAGCAGTCTAACTGGTTTTGTTGGAACAAATTTCACATGAGATCGTTCGTCTCCATCTTCAGATACTATTTCTTTGGCTAAAATTGAATTTGTTACATAAATATTTGTAATAGACAATGCGAAAATCCAGTTTCATTTATTACATAAATGTTTATGAAATGTATGAATAAATGATTATATTTACTCTGAAATGTCGAACTTCAACCGAATTTTATGAATTTAATGAAACTGGATTTTCACATGATTGTCTATAATAATTGGAACTTTTTCTTTGTGGAAGTTTTTAACTCAAAGTTTACGAAATTTTAAGATTTTTATTCACAAATTTTAATGAACTAAGTAAATATCGATTAGAAACGAAACCACTTGGGAAACAGTTTGTCACGGTCTACGCTTTCTTCACTACCTAATCTACAATATGAATTAAAATTTTAACTTCTGTAATCTGACTTAACAATATATCAGGTAATTAAAGAATAATTGATTTATTCATAAATAGTGTAGAATGTATAAGTGTTTTGAGTAGGAGACGGGTTTTAATGCAATTATTTGTTGTTTTTCTTTTCACTTTAGAACAATCCATTACATACAGTAAGTTACAAACAATAATCAGGCCTCCAAGATTTCTGGTTTAGTAAAGAATCACACACTTGGTAAACCTCTGAGACCAACTGTTTCTTTCATTGACAGCCCTTCACAGACAGCCAAGTAATTCACAATAAATATAATATTAAAGATTCTTTTGAATTTGTGAACAAAATAGAAGAGATCACAGTACCACAAAATTACATCACAGTTTCTTTAGATGTCAGTTCATTATTTACCAATATACAATTTAACAACAATTTTTGACATTTCGTTGTTTAAAATTTAACAATTAAACATTTAATTTTATTTATACAATTTTATTTGTTTTTAATTTTGGGCCTCAAGAAAATGTGCGCATATAATCTCTTCCCCCATACATTATATATACAGTTTTTTTGACAGATAAATAAATACCATGCAATTAGCCATAGACATTATTTGAACAGAATGGAACAAGATTAAGCTTAAAACTGAATTTATGGAAATGTGTGAATTATTTTGCCAAGAAGGTTATTTTGTTTATAATAACAGTTCTCTTGTATGATACACATTTTTGCAATGGCTACATCCTGTGCACCTGTCATTGCTGACGTAGTCATAAACAAGGTATTAGATGAAATACTCAAACAAATTGACTTTCACATTTCTTTTATTTACAAGTATGTGGATGACATACTCTTAGCCATATCAAAAAACAAATGAGTCACCTTATTAAATTTATTCAATGCATACCAACACAAGATAAAATTCACCTTAGAATATGAAATAAAGAACAAAATACCCTTTGTAGGTACTCATGTAATTAGAAACAATAATGGTACCATCAAAACTGACTAGTACAGGAAACCAATTATGACTGGTCAGACATATATGTGAATTTTAGTTCCCATCATCCTCTTGAGTCAGAAAGTAAATACAGCACTTGCCTTCAATTTGAACAGTCCAGAATTTCAAAAAAAGAACCTCCAAATTATAAAAAGCATCCTCGTAAAAAATTAATTTTCTCATAAATTAGTCAACAGCATATTGTACAATAACAAATACAAAGACAACATTCATCCAAGGACAAACAACAACCAACAGTCTAACAATAATGATTTCAGGTCAATTACCAATATTAAAGGTCTTTCGGAACCACTAGGCAAAACATTGGACAACACCAAAATCACTTTCAGAAATTAGAATAACCTTGGCAGATTGGTATTCAGTAATACCAAACACAAAACAGACAAAATGGAGCAAACTAACATTGTATACAATATCCCATGCAGTGGCTGATCACATATACGTTGGACAGACTAAACAAAAATTAATAAAGAGAATTGCACAGCACAAAATTGACATCAAAAATAATTGGACATAATTGTGTGCTTTAAATGAAATCAAACATGCTTTAAAAGAAAACATAAATTGAAATTTGATAATCCTGCAATCCTTGATAAAGAACCACATCTCAAAAAGAGAACTACCAAAGAAATGTGTATTGAAAACTTCAGTAATAGAACATGCAATCACAAAGCGAATATTGAAGGACTCAGCAGTATCTATGCTAATATCATCTGCAATAACAACTTTGCTTCATAATTTAAATGGTACCTTCCTGTTTTTGCATAAGCTTGCTGTATAATAGACTGGCATGTATTGCTATTTTAAATATAATACTTATAGTTATCTGTTACAAGTTTTATAAATACGTTTTTTACAATATTGTGCTATAATTATTTAATATAGTTTATTATGATTAGTTAGTGGGTATTTGGAGTAGATAAATTAATTGAAAAAAAGATAAAAAGAAGAATAGAGAGAATACATGTTTGACAATAAATGATATGAATGATGAGTATTCAATCATGGTCATAGACTAAGGATATATACATCTTTACTCTATGACCATGGTAAGACTGTCAAAATTCAAAGAATAAGAAATATCAAGGTGATGTCGAGATATGAAAATTGATATTTGTGTTAATGTATTAATATTATTAGTATAACTGTTGGTAATGTAGATACCTTTGATATCAGACAACATTGTTGCCAGATTGTCTTAACCCGGCTGCAGTCCTCAAATTTACTCCTTCTCAAGATCCTTGGGTCCAAATGGACCCATATAATTTCTCTTGCAGATTATTTACTTTTCCAATGATCATATTTAGTATTCTTAATAGGAAGTTAAAGTTAGACACAGAAATATTAATTAGATACATTTATTTTATTTTTAAGGTTATGCAATAATGTAAAATAATGGTCTCTGAACATGCGTGATAGCAAAAACAATGAAATGCACATATAGAAAAATTACATTACACACATGTAGTACAAAAGTGATTGACATAATTTTTACCTATAAAAGTTTTTATTTAGAGCAACGAAAAGTAATTTTGTTATCAGTTTTGCAACACATTCCATTTTTCCCCATTTTCGAATAGAATCTAAAAAAAACTTAATTTTGAAGACTGTGAATTTTGCATCGGATTTCTTGTTTTCGACATCTATTGATGACGAAGTTTGTGGCAGGTGTGTTCTGCGTTCAATAACGGCTTTACAAAAAATTCCCCAAGTTTTCTCTAAGAGGTTATTTTTTATAACATTTTTATTAGCAATCCGAATTTGCTTTTGTGAAAGAAACGTTTGAATTGATGTATTTATTTATTTATTTATTTATTTATTTAGTCAAAAAAACAGTAAAACTGTATATGACGTGTGGGGAAAGAAATTTATCTGCGCACATTTTCTTGAGGGCCAGAAGTTTATTAAAAAAAAAAAAAAAAAAAAAAAAAATGTAAAATATTTATTTTGTCAGAGAGAACTACAATAGACCAGAAAATGTATTTTTTCTATGAATAACAACTAATCGTATCCATAGCTTCCTTCGTAGAATTATAGGTTATCATTATTTCTGGTTTCTTTTCTCCAGATTCGCAGCCTCTTGCATCATTGTAAAGGGTGCTTTGAAGGACAACACACTTGTTCATTCCTGGCACATACGATACTAATGTGGAGTAACTCGCAAAATCGAAAGTAGAATATTAGTTTGTTGTGCCCTTTGTCTGGAGAAGTTTTGGCGGTATAGAAGATTTGTTTTTGCGCATAGTTATACCGAGAGTGATGTCCCATATGAGAATCTCCTGACCCAACTGGTATGATGTAAAGAAATTATCAGGAGTTATGTTGTTATCCTTCAGAAGTGAGGATAATTGTAGCACAACTTTAATTCCAAAATTTTCTTCTCTAGGTTGCCCCTCTTGTTTGCCAGAGGTTGTGCATTCCACATGTAACGTGTTTCATTAAAAACACGAAGTCTACAAGGAGGAGACTCAACTCCGGTGTTGGAGGCATGGTGGGGGTATGTACGAAAAACGTCCGCAGCTATTTGAAAAATAATACAAAAAAAACCAGCCCCTTCGCCTTCAGCGACATCACGCGGCGAAAGAAGGAACTTATCTCGGCTTTTCTCGGCCACTAATCGTCAAAATTCGTTTGGTCCAAGTGGGTCAGTTGGCGTCGATTACCAGGCGGTGTGCGGATGTGCTTAACCGAAGACAATAAGTTGAAAAGGAAGTAGTAAGTAGTAAATAATTTTGTAGAAAAAAATGTTTGAATTAAATTTTGTATACGATGCTTTGCTGCCATTGGCTGTTTTGAAAGCCTTCGTAGTTCTTTCAATTGCCACGTGAGGTCGCTGAAGGCGAAGGGGCCCGGTTTTTTTTGTATTATATTTCAAGTAGCTGCCGACGTTTTTCGTACATACCCCCACCACCGGAGTTGAGTCTCCTCCTTGTAGTCTTCATGATTAAAAATTTCCCTCCGTATTTTGCCAAGTCTTTGGCATGTACTGCCGAAATGGACAATTGACTCGGAAAACGACTCGGAACCTAATTATTCATTGATTGTTACACACAATTGAAGATTACACAATATCGGAAGAGGAAGAAACTTATCAGAATACTACGTTTAAGTTTTAGAAAAACCGTCTATCCGAGGTTTAGGGAGTTGAGATTGCTCCCAGCTGTTCGTAGTACTTCGATAGTGTTTTCGTAGTTTGATAGTATTATTCGACAAAATATTGTCATTGTACACCTTATGAGAAGATAAAGTCTCCAATGATAATACATTCCTTCCATAGTTGATTTCTACGAATTTACCGAGTTATATGAAATTTCTAACGAGAGTTCAACATGAGAAATGTTACGTGTCCAAATAGACCCGAAGAACTTATGCGTAAAAAAAATATAATTCCTTTCGTATTGAAAATAAATGAATGACATTTTATATGCGGGGTAGAAAACAGTCAAAAAATAATTGTCATGAAGTACCAGAACGATCGTACCATTTTCTAAGCGGTACAAGAAATTAAAATTTATTTGGGTCGAAATGGACCCGAGGACCACAGCAGGGTTAAGCAATTCCCCTAGACAGCGCTGCAAAAACACCCAAAATGACAAAAATCCCCAAATTTAAAAAAAAAATGTTTAAAATGTATGGGGAGGTATTGAAAGGAAAGAAATACGAAAAATATTATTAATTGTGTATGATGATATTTATATTTTACTGTTAACTTGTCAGTTACAGTCAATATGAAACAATAGTAATAGGTAGGCGGTTCGCATTTTACTTACCCCCACCCTTACTTCCCAAAATGTTTAAACCCAGTTGAGTTCTCATCATTGGCGAGTGTGATGGTTTCACAATATGACATCTTTTCGCAATATAACACAAAATTAACATTTTAGAAGTCAATGAAATCCCCCCAAGAAAACCCCCAAATAAATTTGCCCCCTGAACAACCTCTAAAGGCAAAAAAAAAACCAACTAAATTTAGGGGGGAAACCCCTAATCTGGCAACACTGCCAGGCAATATTCGTCTTTCATATTTGATACTATATTTCCAGACAACATCCGTCTTTCATTCATCATTAATATTAATATAATTATATTTTATAATATTACATTCATATATATAGTTCTCCCATTAATTAAAGGTATGGAAGCTTCCGATTGGAAACCGCGCCACAGCATTCACAAGTCACTGTTTTGAATCGGACAATACGTTGCAGGCGATAGGAGCGATCCCAGCGGTGCAAGTAGAAATGAAGCGGACCAACGGGCGTTGCGCGGACAAAGGCATTCTTTTCTCGCTCGGCCTGCGCTCGGCATCAAGTATGATGCAGAATTCGCCCGCCGCCGGCCAGCTCGAACTAGGCAGCCTCTGAAGTAGCATTGAAGAGAATAACGTGTGACTGCGTGGATTTGGTGTATTTGTTTGTTTCTTTTACGTCTGGCCAAAAGAACTGGAAATGCTGGTGTCTTTGAATCAGGCCGTGTTAAGCACGCGGTTTGGCGTTTTAAGTTGTGTTAAATATATCTCTTGCACACGTGTGTTCGAACTCCTAAATTCAGCAGCAGCAACAGTAGTCCAAAGGCCAGTGAGACGAGAAGAATAGTTCCTTAGAATTTTGGAGCCATGTAACGGCTGCAAGTCCTTTATTAGTGGGCCTAGTAAGTCTTCCAACAATTTTTATGTGGTGAGTTTCGTTAAGTTCTAGGGAGTGGGTTTATATTTTTGTATTGGCTATTATTTTCTTGAATAGCAATTTCGTACCTTATTTCCGGTCTGGCCTAAAGCACACACCAAGCTCTTTGGGAACTTTTGCAATAGTAACTTCAATTTTTGTAGATGTAAATCATAACCTGTAAATCAAAGAATGTTTAATGCGAATAACTCTCTTCTGTACGGCATTTTGGCGACAATTGTGGTTTCTTTTAATAAGAGCCTTTGGAAATAAGTCCTGAGAGATTTTGTTGTTAGATGATAATTAAGAAATTTAGAAATTAGTAGTAATATAAGAGAAGATGAAGATATAATTTAGTTTTAAGCAATTACATAACCTTAAATAACTATTGCCTCTCCTTTTGGAAACCTAATTCATTTGATTGAAATGGTTTAAAAGAATATCATTTTTGTTTCAGTTACTTGTTTAAGGGATATGATAGTGATGAATTACATGTTTCAATATGGATTGTTTTGTCACCAGGGTTGCTGTATGTGGAAGTACATGGAGTCATTTGTAGCTCTATGTATGCTATTCATCACCTGAATGCTGCCTCGGAAGCGTACCAACAGGAGCGGAAAACAGTAAACCTCACTTGGCTGGAGACAGTGAGTGGAGAATAGTAGAATTAAGTATCGTTGTTCAAGGTCTTTTCTTCTGCTTTGTTCAAAGAGGGAGAAGCTGTGTGTTTGTTCAGGATATTAATGATTTGATATGTGTCTTTGAGTGTGTGCTCTTCGTATTGTTAGAAGAAGAGAGTTTCATTTGATACAAATCTTTAGGTAGAACTTCCAAATAATCATGGTTTGGGAAGAAATGTACAGAAAGTGTTCCTAAAGATGAATATTATTGTTTTGTGCATCAGATTTTGAAAATCTGAATTTTAATTTTCTTTTTCAAGATCAATCTTTTTCTTTTTTGTTATTATTGTCATTATTATTATAATTAGAAACAAAGTAGAAAATGCAGTTTTGATTAATGTAATAACGTGAAGTTTGCTGCGTATGTGTACTCATGGAAGGAATTGCATATTGTGTGCACCATTAATTCTTCACAAATTTCAAAAATAGATACAGATTGTAGACTTTGTTTTTAGAATTGGTTTTCAAAGTTTTGCGAGGGTTAGGTAATTACTGTAGTATTATTGCAATAGTGGTTCATGCAGAGATGAAGATTGACTTCAGAAACAAAGGCAATTGAGATTGAGATATTTAATGAATTGAAAACATTAACTTGGCATTTGCTTTGATTTCAACATTTCAACTAATTGTTATATATTCAGAGAGAGGCTCCGTAATTTCTATGCAATTTTTTTTCAAATTGTTTAACTTCTTAATTGGATTTGACTTTGGAAGGGGATTAGGGAAATGTTTGAACTTCTGTCCACAGGAAAACTATATTATGAGCTGTTATAAAGGGGGGAATCAATGACTAGTGTTCTCAGGAATATGAGACAATGAATTTTCAAAACTATCTTGGAATTATGTTTTAATTGTTTAAAATTGTAATAAAAAAGGAAAATAAAACGTAGGTTAGAAAGTAGCCCAAAGCCATTGCAAGTTACCTTAAAAATGCAAAGACATATTAAACGTTCTTTGAAAGAATTAGGAGATTGTCAGTGAACAGGTTCAGCCCTGGCTGTGCTGCGAAGTGTCAGTTCACGGAGAGCAGTGTGAGCAAGGGGTGAGGAATTTGGTACTTGAAGGAAAAAAGGAATTGAAACGCATACATAACTAATGAATTTCAATAGGGTAATAAAATACCCCATTGTAAAATACACGGTTGGTTATAAAAAACATTACTTTTAGCATTGTATTCAGTGTTACTATGTTGTCATTCCAACATCGTGGGGTATTTTCTATGTTCAGTCTACAATTTTTGGATCAGAATTCTGCTCTAATCAAAGTTGTAGATATAGAGTTCACTCCAGTTGTTTCTTTAATGTAAACTTGTTTTTAATCCTTTGCTTTATGGATGCTTAGTCTGGCCATCATGTGTAAAATTTGATGCAGTAAACTTTTTCCTTCCTCGGAACTTCACATATAACATAGAATACTCAAATGAAGTAAAAAAACTGTATTTGTGGAAAGAATTTATGAACAGAATAAAAATACAATCCCACAGAGTCAAAATAAAAAGGGAGATGAGAACAAGTCTAGATAAGGAGTTATACTTAAAATTTCAGAATAAGAGGTATCAACCAAAATTGTAGGCTTTAAAAAATTTTATTTTGGTGTCGTCCATAGAGTGCGAAATGCTAAAGGGGGAGTGAGGGGGGGGGGGCTGAAGCTGCAATACATTGAGATAGGGAAGTGCTTTCCAAGGGGATGGGGGAGTATTGAAAGTACTCAAAATTTGTATTATGCAATTTATCGACAGCCCCTTTGCACAAAATTCAGCCTAACATGTGTTTCTGGAATTTTTCCGATCATCAGGGGCTCTACAGTATTAAAAATTCAGCTAATTAATTAGCACATGAAAAGCTATGGAAGTTCATAAACTGATTCAACATTTAAAATTATTTAAATAGAGTACTTAACCAAGTAACACATATAAAACATGCATTAAGCATACATAGTGATCAGTCCTAGATGCTGCCATTTGTGAATTATACTTAATTTGGTTGTATTTGTACATTTATTGTGCATTTTGTTTTTTGAACAAGCAGCTTTTCTATTATTTATCTCCAGCTAATACGATGATTATCTTATTGGTTGAAAATCTCAGCACATTCCTGAGACAGATCATAGTTCATCCGATTCAGTGATTTAAAATTACATCAAATCTGGATGCAGGGTCCCCACCAGTGATCAGGTGTTTTGGAATTAAAGGTTTTTGGTTTGAGAACAGAAATTTTCTAGTTGTTTTGCATGTTACTACTACTTTTCTCTTTTAATTGCTAAACCATACAAGGTTACTCACACACTTTTCTTCTGCAACAGAGTATTAGATTGTAGAATTTTGTACCAAAAAAAGCATTAAGAGCGTGTTGTTGTTTTTATAAATAAAAAAAAAAAAGTTTTCATATGGAAAGTTTATCTCGAGACTGATGTCGATGTAGGGTTTGAGGTACCATATTCAAACTGAATAACATTAGTCTTCAACCTCAAGTTTTAAAAGAGGGCAACTTTGTTAGAAGGCTGTTCTGCAAATGGACCGTTATTAAAAGAACTGAGAGTTGACATATTTAATGACTTTTCAAATTTCTTTAGAGCAGCTGGCTATTGCATGGTCATAAATATTGATCATGTTTGTGCATTCAGTCATCATATTCTTTAATTTTATGGTTAAACATTCTGAAGTTAAACCTGGTCTTAAATTTGTGTCCTTACCTAGAATTTTGTTATTAAAATCTTTGTTGTTAGATCTATCCTAGAGTTGCATTAGTAATTTGTCTTTGTCATTTTCATCTAATTTTGATCTTTTATTCTCGTTTTAACCTTTCTTTTTGCCCTAAGTATTTTAGATCAGTCTCTACAGCTAATCTTGTGTAGAACATTAGCCTTACCAATTGCGTCTAATCTGCCTTATTGGTCCTTAATTATAAAAGTTTTTATGATTTTTATTTACAACTCTCAATTCAGGGTTGTCAGTTGTCCACTTTCTGATTATATTTAATAATTAAGGATAACAAGATTGTTATAATTTAGGATAATTATAAGGTTGTAAGTAGATAAATTTTTATTTTCTCTTTTGTTATTTAGGTATTTTTTAAATCTGATCAAAAGATTCCATTCTCTTTTTAATACATTTATTATTAATAAAATTGTTGTGATAATCAGTGCACAGGAGAATATGGATCTAAAATTTAAGGATTTTCCTTTGTAAGGGGGGTTTTCTGAAACAATTGGTCACTAATCTATCATTTTATCTCGTTACTGTAATGTCTAGAAAATTGATTTGTGAATTTTCTTCCATTTGAACTGTATGTTCTGACTATAGACATTAAATCTGAATAAGAGCTCTTCTATTGTTTTTATGCTTTAAAACATTAGAACATTAGTCATTAGTCATTAAAACATCTACACATCTTGTGAACAAACAATTGTTGTTTGTATTATAATCATTGACCGTTCTTAAAAAAAATATGTTGGACACAATTATAATTTAGTTTACAGAGATGGTCACAAAGAACATATGGGATCAAACATCTTCATATTCGATTATTGAAGGTTTCATTGGCATTTTGGTTATTCCATGGCATCACTTTTTGAGATGTGAGGTGTTGGATTAATGCAGTTACCTCCTCCTTGCCTGATTTCCCCTTAAAATTGTCCAAAACCTTCTGATTTATCTTTCTCGTTGCAAGTGAAGCAATTTTCTTTGCACTTACAAAGGACCACAGTTCTTTAAATGATGATCTACCTATTTTCCAGCAAGTTGGAATTTTCATCCAATTAGTGATGTCTTGTCCACTTTCATCATATAAACATTTAATTGGTCAAATAATGAATTACAATCATTAAGAACTTGTAACTGATATGGCTCACCTTTAAAAACTTAGCATACATTTTCTGTCCTTGATACTGTGCAGTTGAAGTGAATCAAATAGCTTATCCATTTTTTCTACAAATTCCATTGTTCGAAGTGCCTCAGCAGGAGGCCTGTTTAAAATGGATGTAAGCAGTCATTCCAGCTGCTACAGATGTGGGAAGTAGTTGGGTTGCATATCTGGTTTCTATTTTCTCAAACTTATTTGGATTTATGTGGATATAGTTAATTTTGTTGCAAGACTATTGTGAAACTGGGAGTCCTGATAATAAAATTCAGTCTTTCTGACTTGGATATTCCAAAGAAAAGGAGTGTTTCAGAAACCTATTTCTTGTTGCTTTAAGTAAATGTGGAGTATCAAAAATTAAATATATTTTTCACAATCAATTATAACGTATGGGTCACCAGGTGTGACTTGCAGGTATTAGCCACTTTTACATTTGAGCTACCCACATCACACCCTATTGATAGTACACTGATACCAGCATGTGTGAGCTTCATTATACATTGAATTAAAATTTCATGAGTCATGAAGGGTGTTACAGATTTTGATAATACGTACACAATAGGTTGTTTCCAATTGCTAAAAACTCCACAAATTAAAAAAACACATGTATTTCTTGTTGGTTCCATTCTTTTTGTTTCTCCATTTGTAATGCAGTCAAATTACCTCATCTCTCTTAATTTCATAAAATAAATGACATATGGTCTTCAGGGCCAGGAATGGAAAAATTTTCATTTATGCCACATCTAAGATGCACAGAAGTCGTAACTCTGTTTGAAGTTATTCTTGAAGGTAACGCAGAAACAGAAGCAAGGGGCTTATAAATTCGTGGACCTTTAATATACACCATGCAGCATAATTTTTTAAATTCCAGTGAATATCTTCGCCCGTTTCAAGTTTGTGTTGTCAAACGTGCTGTTCAACAAACATTGCTGCCTGTTGTGGTAAGAATTTGTCAGCGTCATAATGTTTACTATTAATATCCTGCAATGGATCAGAAAGTTGACTTACGCTAAAGAGTTGCCTTCAGAAATTTTGCTCTCCTTGGTGTGTAAGCACTAGGACAGGTTTTGTTTGGACACTTTTGCCAACATTATGGCTACAAGGTGGCACATTTTCAAAGCTATTATCCTGAAATTGTAAAGCAAAAATAAAATAAAAAATTATGAATACTTTTTTTAAAAATTACAAAAATCATTTCCATTCTTTTCTCTTCGTGAATTCGCTACCTCAAAAGATGTAGATTCATCTGTGTGTGTGTACAAAATGTGCCACAACTTGGTCTACAGTATTCTAAAAATGAAGAGGGATTTTTATTTTTGTGTTCCACAAAATTTCTCATTGCTAGTTATAATATTGTGTAAGTCCATAATGTATTTTAAGCTCATCACAGCAAAGTGGTGAAATATTTACCTCTGAAGACTTATCTGCGTCTGAAGTTATCAGTCTGCTACTGAAACTTAATAACATTCATTTGTCGAATTCTGAAAAGACAATTTTTGCTGTACCTATTTGTGGTATGTTTTATTATTTTACAGAAAAAAGTTGAATAGCTAAGAACGAACATTGGACAAAGTGAAATATTTACTTCAGAAGATTTTGAAGATTCAACTTCAGTCATGGAAAACTCTATACTTTCGTTCCTTGTATGAGATTAGAAGTTGAGATGTGTTATACCTAATTGTTTTTCGATATCAGTTGGTTTTCATAATACCATTTTTATTTCTGATCATTCATTTGTTCTGAAAGGGAATTTTCTGTCTTTCCATATTCTAAGGTAAAGTTTAGTTTATGATGAAACTAAACTAAAGTAAAACTATAGTATACTGAAGTAAATATGTTTACTAAGGTTTCTCCTTTGTCTTGGGTGCGGGTAAGATTAGGTCATCCAAGTTTTTCTGAAGAAAGGGGACATGAAAATAATTCGTAAGTGAATTCATTAGAAAATTCACAAACGTCATAATAACACAGACGCAACAGTGTTCTGTTAAAATAGGACCAACAGTATTTTCCGGTGCACCCCCCGCCCTAGGAGGCGGTGGTAATATTCCACTCCCTCAGAGGCGAAAGCTCTGAAGCCTCGCTGGCTGCCAGACTGCCTGCGATCTTCACTTCCTTCTTCCAAGCGTTGCGTTGAACAGTACCCTGCCACTGCGATGGAGAAATGCTTTCGGCACTCGCTTTTAAGAGATTTTCTGTTGCTGTAAAAGTGTTCTTATTTCTGGCCACGTAGCCCTTCAGTTGCTGATTACATTCATGTTGGCAGTGCAAGTGCGGGGTAGCATGGCCGTTTCTTTCAGTCAATTCATTCGTGGCAGATTTGGGAAACTGCTTTCCTCTGCTGTACGGATTGCAATAACTCACATTTGTTCAAGAGCGGATCATCTTGTGCATTGTGACGTGGCCACTGCAACACAGCTTTCCTTGTTGCCGCTGTTGGGCTTCTGGATCAAAGACTCCAGAATGAGAAGGTGTATTGCCCTCGACAACCGCTGGTGGGCGTTTTAAATTCTTTAGTAGCTGTTCTTTGAACCACGCACTACGTCATTCCGCGTTCGTTTCTTCGTGGGAATCTCCGGTTTTTGGAGACGGAGACACCAATACACAACTTTCGACAAAACCTTTAGCCGTTCCAGCAGGCACAACAGTCAATTGGTCACCATTCCAAGGACGTCTTTTGCCCTTGGCGCTACAATGGCGTCTGGCCAGCCCGTGCTCGCAGGGCATCCAACCTTACAATTTCCTCGAAACTGTCGGAACCAATCTCTGCAAACGATCCTTCGCAAGCCTGTTCCTGAGGGTCGAACGATCGTACTTTGTGTACATTACGCGCGCTATTTTGAGTAGTTTGCAGCGAAGCCACTTCGAAATCACCGAAGACTTCCTCGTCATCGCGCGAGGCAAGAAAATCCACAGCCCCTTGCGAGATTTTATTTCACCAGACCTATAATAATTGATGTGGAAAGGAGTAGCGTTGTTAAGTAATAGCAATAATACGTGTTAAAGATGTAATAGTGTGCCTTGCAGTCACCTCCTCGGCTCGTCCTCGCTCGCACTGTCAGAAGTTCTTAAGGGGGTCCGGTAAGCCCTATCTCACCCTATGTTAAATTAGCAATTTTTAGTGCACCTTTTTCTCAGCTATGAAAATGCTATGCTTATTTTCATGCTATGAAAATTTTGGAGAAAAATAGAGAACATTCTACTAACCCATGACATCATTTTAACGCGAGGAATTTGCTATATCTAAATTAATTGTTTAAAAAATAATTTGTTGAACATGAACAATTTTCTACATTTTTTATATTTAAAATCAATTTTTTTCAAAACTAATATATAAAATGCAAAATCCCAGCGTTAAAATATTGCTAATAATATGGTGTAATACTCCTGCATTTATGCATTTATCTTTAATTGATTTGAGAAAAGGACACTCATCCGTTCACAGGTTCAGGAGTGTGATTGGGTGCATAGATTGTACCCACATCCGCATTCCGAACATGAGAACAGATGCAGGGCAAATGTTCTTCTACCGTAAAGGGTTTCCATCATTGAATGTTCAGGTACTGCATACAAATATTAATTTGAATAATTGTTTATTTAAAAGAAATCATCAGTAATATTATTAAGTCGTCGCAAAACATGATCTCTACGTTCTGAAATATATTTTCAGGGCGTTTGTGATGCCAAGTTAAACTTCCTGGACATTGTGGCCCGATGGCATGGAAGCCATGGCACGATGCCAGGATTTTTAACGAATCGCGACTGAAGCGAAGGTATGAGGCAGGAGAATTCCGAGGGAGGTTGCTCGGAGACTCGGGATATCCATGCACTCCCTATTTGTTCATCCCAGTGCGCAATCCAAGGCGTGAAAATGAGCAGGCATATAATGCCAGGCACAAAAGCACTTGCCACTGTATAGAACGGTGCTTTGGACTTTGTAAATGCCGCTTCAGGCGTTTGCTGTCAGGTATTTGATATATGACCATGCATTTTAACAACATTTATTGCATTCTCATCTCAGTTGCTTGTATGCAACTAAAGTATTCAATTAAAGTAATATCCAACATGTTTGCTCACAGGATTTAGAACATCTCTGGAGCAAACAAAAGTGACCATTGTAGCTCTGGCAGTGCTACACAATATTGCCATTGAGCTGAAGGAAAGAGAATTTCTTATAGAACAGGAAATCGAAGAGGATGAGTTAGAGCCTCTGGATTTTCCAGTAAATGTGCGGGGCGCTGCTGAGCGTGCTGTATTTATACAAAATAATTTTTAAATTCATTTTCACCTTTGCCTAATTGTACTGCTGTGACAGCTGATTAGGTGAAGCAATGCATGGCCAAATATAGGGTTTGTGGTTTTAGTGGGTAAAAATCTCACACTGCTGAGGAGTGCGGACCCTTCTCAGCGTCTTTTTGAAGATTTCCATAGTTCCCCTCGTAAAAGCACACACACACACACGTACTGTGAAATAAAAAGTTCTGAAAATTGTTCATGGTTTTTTTTTTGTTTCTTTCATTATTTCTAACAACATTTTATTTTGTAACATGATAATTTCGTGTTGCTCCCGCATCATACTCCTCCACTCCCTTCTCCTACTCATTTCCTCCTCGTGGAGTTCTTGGTTTCTCTGCATTTCTGCAGCGTGCAGTTCTGCACGCCTTGCTTCTTCCTTCCGCCTCCACTCATTCTGGGAATTATAGGTGGCCTTCCTAAGGTCGAATTGCTGAAAAGAATGTAAATTATTTATTAATATTGTGAATAAAACATTTGTTTTCTATTATTTACAAGAATCCATTTCACAACTCTTGACATCTGTTTAAGCTCTTCAAAAAAATAAAGCCTCAAGCTTAAGAATAACACTACAATAATTTAGATAACATTGTTTTTCAATAACTGCACGTCTGGAGTGGTCATTCTATTAATTTTTCAAATAAAGTTTTGGAGACTGAAACAAATTATTCTAGATTGGTTTCAGAAATTGTATATAAAAACTTCAGACTCTCAATACTTGGGATGAATTGAATTCTTTTACATATCTTTGACTGTTCTGGGTACTCTCCAGATGAGAAATAATGCATTGTTGATTGCCAACAGATTTTCTTATTTAATTTTACTCTTGTATATTGTTTGTAATTTAAATATTTCCCCTTTGCTTTCTTTTTTTCAAATAAAGTTAAAATTCTTTGACTGGTCAAATCTCTGAATGGTAATTAAATGGTAATAGAATTAAAGTCATTGGACAGATGTAATCCTTTTCTCACCTTTCTGGCACTGGATCTACTCATGCCCTGGAGCCCGCTCCCTGACAGAAGGGGTTCGGGACTGGAAAATATTTGGGAAAAAAAAGATGAAGCCACTAGCTTTAGAATAACACTGCATTATCATTTCAGAGTTGCTCCTAACTAATGCATGAATGGTAATTAGATGATAACAATTAAAAAGTCATTGGACAGATGTAATCCTTTTCTCAACTTTCTGGCATTGGACCTCCACGTGCCCTGGAGCCTGCTACCTGATAGAAGGGTTTCGGGACTCTGGAAAATATTTGGAAAAAATAAAGATTAAGCCACTAGCTTTAGAATAACATTATTTGATTCCATATATTTCTAAACAACTGGAAAGGACAGCATTTCACTTTTATATTTTCACTGGTTTTTCCCCCACAGCACTTTCAATTGTACACAGGTACAGAACTATTTGAGCCGGTTATTATATATTTCATGCGTCGTAGTGAAATATTATTCATTGTGCCTTCAAGAAATTTCTACTTTAGAAAATATACTGAACAAGAAAATTAATGGCAATATGGCATCATAATATTCTAGCAATGTAGTCTGCAAGAATCCTACTATTAATTTAATATCGGCATCAAAACTGTGAACTATAAACTAACCAAAGGACTTAAGAATTTTGGATAGAATTTACAGATTGGGACATTAATCCAGCAGCAACTTTGAATTCACTGGGTCTTGCACAGATCTAGCAATTCACCAAATTACAATATACATTTTCCTCCTTATATAACCAATAAGTAACTTACAATGGTACACGAGTTGCCATCCTGCAGCAACACAATATCCTGGTCAACCTATGAAAACCAGAGACGATTTATTTTTAATTATTTACTTTTTTACATATAAGTTTGGCTTGGTTATCTCAGAACGAAAGATACTTACGTCGCAATCATACTCATTTGTCCCGTCCACGAATTCCATTGGTAGCAGGTCCAAAATCTCCAGGGCTTCCTGAGATGGTGGTGGGGCATTGGGCCACCACCGGTTTTTCTGCTCTCCCTCCGATGGTCCCCTATCTCCTTTTCGCACTTGCTTTTCATGGCCCTCCATTGTATTATTATTTGTTTCATGTCTCGTGGTCTATTATTGTAAGTATTGAATCTGAACAAATGAAAATATAAAAATTTATGAAGGACTATAGAAGACATCGAAGCAAATACACATTGCACTTCTGTAACATACTTCTCTACAATGTCTTTCCAAGCCTGTGACTTGGCCTTATTTACAGACGTCGAGTTTTCTTTTTTGTTAAGCAGGTCCGCGAACTGCGAAATCAGTTCCGTAAGCAGCTCTTGGAGCAGAATCGATCATGTTAAATACTTACGGCACACGAAATAGGTTATTACTGAAAAAACGTGTGTGTGTGTGTGTATATTTATGTACAATATCTACGTACCTTCTCCGCCTTTTCCCAATTTTCACTCCTTTTGCGAGTCTGCTCCATATCGACTGAGACCACACGTGCGTATCCGTAAAAAAAGGCAACAACAACACACCAGGTCCTCAGGTAATACTGCGATCGACTGCGATACTGCCGGATACTGCGGACGGCGGAAACGCGTCCAAGCGAGATACTTTCTCCTTCCTCAAAGCTTAAACAAGGGTAGGCTATGAGTAGCGGTTGCCATGGTAACTACGCAGCCCTTACTCCAAGCTTACGCAATGTTTATTAGTAAAGATTTTGGCTACCGTAATTTGGGGTTACTTGGACCCTAAACTAGAGTTTTTTTACCCTAAATTTCAGTGATAGACATAATAATAATAATTTCCAAATAACCTGATTTGAAATATGATTTTGTGATAGTTTTCTTCAACGTTAGATCATTTTTAAACCAAAATATAGCATTTGTTTATACATAACACAAAACTGCAATTTGGGGTCAAGTAACCCCCAGGAAGTGTTACTTGGATCCATGCTACTTTCTCAGTGGCAGATGCATTTTTAAGCGGCAGTGGGCTCAAGTAAATCGTAGGATCTGGAAATGAAACACCTAACAGATCTTTGAAGTTACACAATCATTTAATATTTCAACACAAAATTGCAAATTACATTACAAATTCCCAATTCTTGAAAAAACCCATTACTAAATTTTTAGAACTTTATTGAAGAAGCACAATAAATTATGTAAATATATAAATATGCTATACTTCACATGGAAATTGAAAAAAACCCTCTTTTTATTGGTGTAGGTGGATCAATTTTCTTCTTAATATCGCACCATTTGTAGAACAAAATGTCTTTTTCTTCTGGCCATTTCCATGCCTTTTTGGTCGGTTCCATGCAGTCAACAATAGCACCGTTTTCATCGACCTTTTGTACTACGCCTGGAAACAACTTGTTACGCCATGACACCAGAACAAAATGTCCTTCATGTATGCGACCTTTTAAAGTGGCTTCATTTGCCATTTCTTTCTTTCCTGCATAATTTATGGAGAGTGCATGTGAGGGTGGAGACAGTGACTGAGTGTCAAATATATCATTCGTAGACACACGTATATCATCCTCGGATACTTCAGAAAAAACCATATCACCATCTCCAGAATCTCGTGTAGTTTAGGCATCATCATCCTCAGATGTAGAAGCATTATAATCTTGCTTCCTGAGTATTTTCTTTGGGGGACCTTTCTTCTTTGCCACTAATTTGACTGGTTTCACTGTCTTTTCACCCGATGTGGAAGCTTCTATTTCCGTCTGGATGTCAGAAGCATGGATGCTTTTACCTGGTGCAACTTGAACCTTTTTCTTCTAGCCTGTGGCTTTACAAATTCACGCCTCGTCTGATCAAGGTGAGCCAGGAATGCGTCTCCAACAAGACCTAGGTCTACTGATCTGTCTTGTTTTGGTAAACGAGATAAAATTTGATTTACATCTGTTGGAAAAATGCCTGATTTTTTAAAACCTGCTTTAAGGTTGGTTACCAAATTAGGTTCCATCTCTTTGAGGAATTAATTACTCTCTCAGGATATTTGCAACCTCGACGGCAAATTATCTTGCTTCTACCAGGATCGTCTGAAATACTGGCCTCATCATAATTATAAATGTTTTCTGGTGGTACATCTCTCGTGAGAACACTCAAGTTCTCAATGTACTCCGTAATTACCTTATCATCAATGGCGGCACGAGCTCTTTTGATGTTGGTGGCCAGTCTGATTGACAACTGCGGATGGCGCTTAAAAAATAATTTAACCCAGTCACGACCAGGAAGGTTGTCAGCGAAACATTTTACTGTTCTCCCCTGCATTGAAAGATAAGACTTAACAATAAATCTAAAATCTTTCATCCACAGGAAAGCCGAATTCACATATTTTGTCCAAGTGGCTAGCAAAGGCCAGCTCTTCATCACTGCTGAAGACGAGAGGATGCCCAGGACTTTTTAACACTCCAGTACTTTTCAGCCTCCTCTTAATCGTTGATCTACTTATTTTAAAATGGGCTGATGCATCTCTCTGCGACATTTCTCCCGACCTTATGGCAATTAAACATTTCTCTATTTGTTCAGCGGTAAAATCGGCATACGTCCGGCTACCTGGAAGCCGCTTGTACTTTCGAGGCATTTTTGGTTTCAGAGCTGTAAAGAAATGCACATGAATGGTGCCTAAATATTAATAAAATAATACTTACATAAAGAAATATTAAATCATGAGGTAGGGGGTTACTTGGACCCACTTCCATGCTGGGTCCAAGTAACCCCATTTTTGGGTCATTAACACACTACCCTTAACATCTTAATTTACCATATTCAGCAGTTCTCATTTAACTAATATTATATTGTTCTTATCTTAAGGAATACGTACGAAATATAATTTTCACCTTACCTTGCGTTTAACCGCAATACTCAAAGACGTGAGAGTGGAAGTACACAGGCCACAAAAAACACGTCGTTGACACAAGACACATAACCTCATATACAAAAAGGCGGGAATCACAGTGTAGGCAAAGGCATCTCCGGCAGAGCCCTGAGCTGCTATCTATTGGAGAAATTTCCGTGCAGTCAAGGTTGTTGAACCCAGATTCATTTCAAACATTTCTTTCATTCGGGTCCAAGTAACCCCCCAGGGCTCAAGTAACCCCGAGTTACGGTACTTCAAGC
The DNA here is from genome assembly GCA_031308135.1 of Acheta domesticus. Taxonomy (NCBI): domain Eukaryota; kingdom Metazoa; phylum Arthropoda; class Insecta; order Orthoptera; family Gryllidae; genus Acheta; species Acheta domesticus. Next base: position 120,094,562 of record JAHLJT010002630.1, read on the forward strand.
TTACTCTAGAAGTAAATTTTACTCAGCGTTTATTAGTAAGGCGGATGGTGTAATACTCCTGCATTTATGCATTTATCTTCGATTTTGAGAAAAGGACACTTCGTAAGAAAAATTACAACTTACGGTAAATATCATTTATAGTTCTTATTGTATCCTAGCTGCATAACTTGGTTCATTTTCCACTTATGTATCCTCCAACTTTCTCTTTACATTTCTTCTCTTGCTCTGATTTCCAGTTCTTTTAAGGCTTTCTGAGCTTCTCTAATTCTTTCTTTGTCCATATTTTTCATTGCCTTTAATGTGTCCTAATCTACTCATATGAAATCTTCTTAGCACTTCACATCTAGCAATATTGCCATCATTGAAGGTTGCCACAGCTTTAAATACACCAAAATGAAGTGTACTTAGTGAAACAAATATGCTTTTTGGTATCCTGCACCAAATTACATTGTCGATGCTTTCATTAGGACTTTGGGTCCGTCCATTTAACACTTTTTTTAATGAATCTATGTTAGAGAGATCCCTGAAGATAGGTTATATTTCTTCTACAACAGCATATGGCAAAGCTTCCTTGTGTTTGAATGCTTTTCCAGTTTCTTGGGATAGATTGAACTTGCACCAGCTTTCAAGACCTTTGGGGCATAATCCATTGCGTGGAGCCTCATCAGTTGATCACACGTGAAAAAGTGTCCATACAGCCTTCCTCATTGACTCAACACGGAGTATTTTGTCTAATTGCTAGGCCATAAAAATGCTGCAATTTGTCAATCATAGCATCTATTTTTCCATGTAAACCTTTACCATCATCTAGTTTTTTGCCTCTACATGAATTTTTTAGGCGCCAGCCCCAGCGTCGCTGGGTGGCCCTATAGCCAGGTTAGTGGGGCGTAATTGAAAGACACAAATTAGTGATAAAGTGTTCAAAATGAAACTCGTGTTAGACGGTGTTTTACCTCGTGTTCCTTGCTCATCTCTCCACTGGGTACTTCCTCAGGAACAGTACAAATCGTCACTTGTTTTTTTGCCCTTTCATTGGTCTCTGTGCCAAGAAAATACACATGCTGTTCTTTATTACCATAGTTTTTAATGAAATTGCCAGTGCCAGCTGGTTGAGGAAATTTGTCGAGTGTTGCATTGAATGCAATAAATTATGGGTTCACTGCCTCTGTCCTCTCTCTTCTTGTAGCAATCACTTTATTAAGAGACGTTGAGAAAACCAGTTAGTTTTCAACTGTTTCGAGTGAAACTCGTGTTCTTCTCTAGTCTTCCGTGCTCATCTCTTCATTCGGCACCTCCTCAGTGTACAGAATCACTCTGATTGGCGGTTTGAGCTCCTGCAAGTGGATCAAAAGTAGTTCTCAGATGTTTTATTTCTTTGAACACAGAACAAAGCGGAGAGTTAGTCGCACGTACTCAGTTTACAAAGTGTCCATCCGCACACCTACAGACATACACACAAACTTGTGGTTAGCCGCTGCAGCACAACAATCAAATGGTCTCCACTTCGTCTGCGATGGCGTCTGGAAGCCGTTGTTCGCAGGATATCCTGCAGTCTCCCGTGTCTCATCCAACCCCACAAGTTCCTCAAAAGTGTAGTGCAGTGTCTCGCAAACAGGCTACGCAATGCCACAATATCTTGTTGCAATAACCTTCTCTTCATTAACTTGGAGTATTCAACAGCCAACTGTTTCTCAACGAAACCAGGAAGAACTCAGAAGAACCCTTTAGTATATTTACCTTTGTGTGCTCCATGGAGGAAGAAAATGTTGCTTTACAACGATAAATGTGAGTTGGCGATTATCGCCATCAAATCCTCTTTGGTTTTCCCGCTTCATCCTCCTGGTTTGGGAGACCTGTTGGAGCGCTTTCATCCGTGTTCCTTGTTCTAGATTTTGCAGCGCGTTTTCACATGTCCTCCTCGTTACGTTGTTAACTTGATTTAAAACACTTCTCATAAGAACTCCTGTTCAAATCCGAGGATCTGAATTGGTTTTATTGTTCCAGATTCCCCACCATTAAATATTAAAACAAGTTCATAGGGTTGCTATTTGAACTGTTTTGGATGTCTCAAATACAGTTGTGGGGCAGCGTTTCCATATTAAATTATTGAAACTTTAATTCTGATTATGTCTTCCCATGCAGACAGTTCAGTGTCAATGATTTAAAGACTAGCTTTATGATATTCATATGGTAAACTGTGGTTGTGCTGATAAACCTCTCCGCGCAGCTTTTTTTTAAGGACTCCATTACTCAGAGTTCATGCTGTGGTCTTTTTTTCTGTTGAAATTTGTGAATCGTTGACTTGACCTTGACGACGCGATCCTCCTATGGCTTTTCCATCTCCCAAACGCTTCCCTCTCGTCCTTTTCGTCTTCCGCAATCTGCAGCCCACAGTTCCTTTTTTGAACGTGCCCTACACATGAAACTGACTGGATAGAACAAGCAGCGCCATGCGGTTCGCTGCTCTCCTTCTCCATTGACTGTCGCCGCCCCTGACGGTCACTGGAGACAGTTGCGTCGCGCACAGGATGCGTTCGGCCGCATTGCAGCCCTCTGCGTGTAGAAATTGAACGACGCCGTGCACTTCACACTGGCGGGGACGCGTTCGCTGCTCGCTCCGAGCTGACGATCGGCGCACCACTGGCGTTTCAATTCCGGACCGAAAAAATATAGCCCACGTGTTATTACAGATATTATTAGTATTACGTCAGTATTAATCATTGGTTGAGGTGAGGATTAATTTGGATCTATAATTGTAGTGTTATTTTTACAAATGTTCTTAATATTATCTAACTCATTAACACTAATCAACAAATTAAGACAGACTCTTGAATGCTACTTCCAAGCAAATGGGATGAAAAATGTTGGCCTCCTCACCAAACCCCTAAGAGGGCTGCAGTGAATTCACTTTTCGCCTGAAGTGTTGATCGTATGGAGGGGGGCAGTCTCTGAAATCACCCCTACACGCGCGCACCCATAGAAACATTTAAACAGAACGTGAATGATCTATCAATGTAAAATCTTGTTTACAAATACATGAACTCAAATTAATCAAAATTTGAAACCATACTCGTACTTTTGGCAGCCTCAATGAAATTTTGCGGGAAGGCCTTATTTGAGGCATCTCGCGGAAATAGCCTATAAAGTTTGGCCTCCTCCTCCTCGTCAAAAACTCCTAAGAGGAGGGCTGTTGTGAATTCGTTCACGTCCCCTGTTGTACTAATTGTATGGAGGACAGATCGTGAAATCATCACCCCCCTCTCCAGTAACACCTGCACGCACACGCACAGACAGAGATGGATGTTCAGAAAAAATATCACTTCAAGTAAATTCAAATCATTTGGTGATAATGAAGTAATTTTTTTCTAATAATACATTGCTTTCCACGAAAGTTAAGGAACGTCCAGTGATCTGTGCTGTTAAAATGGAAAAAGAGAAAATAAAATGTAGGATAATAGAGGATCTCTTTATTTTAAAAGCATTCATTAACTTAAAAAATAGTGATAATATAGTTTAGTGTCCTAGGAGTTTCAATTTTCTGTGGAAAAACAGGCTGGTATAATTCTTTGTTAACTTTTTACTAATTAGTTTTGTGTTAAACAAGATGCAGTTTAATAAATTTCGAGTCCTGCTACTCAAAGGCATTCGGACATGACGAGAATTATGTAAAAACTATACGCTCAATGTGAGAGGCTCATGAACATCTGAAATGATGGATTACTACAATTTTCAAATTAAGAAGCATCCAAGCGTAAACTTTCTTTCAAAGTTGTTCATAATATACAATCTTCAAGCTTCTTTTTAAAAAAAACTGACAAAGTAACAATAAAAACATTTCACTAGTTATACCGTTATTGGAACTCAAATTTATATTAATTCAGTCATAAATGATTATCAGTTTTTAGAATTCAAAAATCTGCATCTCTAAATCCTCAAATAATACAACATTGTGAGGATTTTCTTAGATTTTCTTATAAACAGTGACTTCATTTGAAGTGACAGAACAGTCAAGTCAATCACCAGAATATGGACACTTAAATTTTCTTCACCCTAAGGAACGGCCAGAGGGGGTGTGTGGTTGAGAGAAAGCAGATAACTTTCCTCTACGCTCGTTTGTCGAGACTGGATCGTAATAATTCAACTCTGAACATTACATTGACTTTTTGAGTAAGACTTGCGTGTGAGGAAGTCGGCCCTGCTGGTATGCGCGTTAACTCGCCCTGCCATTGCCCCCTTGCAGGTGTCGTTGCTCGCCCTGTGAGCGTCGCAGGTGGCGCCGACCCACTATGGGATGAAAGTGAGCTGTCCTTGGCCAAAAGTCATAACTCGGTAATCTGAAGAGCAAATCGCCTGAAATTTGGCACACATATAGACCTAAAGAAGATAATACATTTACCATGTGGTCTGTTTCAAAATTTTAATATGGCGGCTCACATATACGTACTGTCTTGAGGTGGAAAAGGTAGGAATTAAAAATTCGCATGAAAGCTTTTATTATGAAATTATTCATCTGTATTTTCATTTAATTTCCATATTGTTTTGAAAGAAATAAACATCATTTTACTAAGATTAAGTATTCACTCGAATCACTAGAAAGAATCTATTCCACACATCCTCATCTGATACTTCAACAAGACGAAATATTTCCTCAGTTGTTTCGTGTGAACGAGATTCTGGTGCAGGGCAAATGACCATTTTTATTACTTCAAGCGGAAGTGCCTTTTCCTTATTATTTTGAACACTTTTCTGGAGGCTGACAGTCGAAATGATGGGATCGAATGTTTCCAAAGCTATGTTAAAAATATCTGTTAAGTTGTGGATTCTGCTATTTTTCCTAGCGTGAGTATCTGTACATTTTGTACCATCTATTTCTGGATTCTGAAGCTTCTTCTGAATTCTTCTTCACATGACTTAAGAATAAATGAGAATGTGGAAAGTATTTCCTTTACATAATCGAACTATGCTTTACAAAAATGATGGCTGAAAGGTCGCATCGTCATCAAAATCCATTTGCAATGATGCAACTGATGAGCGGACCATTCCCGACACTATTTCCTCCACTGCGTCGAGATTAAAATAAGGGGGAGGCCCTCCACCTGTCTTTCTGATTTCCTTCCTGACGGAATCCATTTTTTCCTTGGTTGCAATTTTCAGACGCTTCCACGACCCTAAACAGAAATATAGGTACTTAAAATATGATACTTTTGAAAGTAATAAATATAAACCTTACGTGCATAAATGAGTGCGCACTTCTAAAATGCTGATGCAATACAAATCTGTTCTTCCAGAATATGCATGCTGCATGGAATGACTTGTGCATTTGCCGTTTTTCCATTTTAACATACCTCTACCAACTGATCCAGTAGTTCTAGGTCGTTAAAATTTTATGATTAATGCTCACGGCAACGAGGTCTGTAAAACTATCTTACATAATAGTTCCTTACGATATATTTGCGACACACCGTGTAGGTCTCGCACTACAGACAATGAATTCAATAAATGTAATCTAATTAACAAAATAAAAAATAGATATCCACATTAAAAAATTATTTCACCGTCACAGTTATAGGCCGTGATTGCCAACCTTAAGACACAATTGATTAGAATTTCTACCATTTTGCGTCCATAATGTGGACAATTCTCATCGTCCATCAAAGATTTTCATGTTTTGTTCTCGGCAATAGACTCTGATTGTCAACCTTGTAGCAGGATTGATTAGCATTTCTACCATTTTGCGTCCATGATGTGGGCAATTCTCATCGTCCATCAATGATTTTCATGTTTTGTTCTCGGCAATAGACTCTGATTGTCAACCTTGTAGCAGGATTGATTAGCATTTCTACCATTTTGCGTCCATGATGTGGGCAATTCTCATCGTCCATCAATGATTTTCATGTTTTGTTCTCGGCAATAGACTCTGATTGTCAATCTTGAAGCAGGATTGATTAGCATTTCTACCATTTTGCGTCCATAATGTGGACAATTCTCTTCGTCCATCAATGATTTTAATGTTTTGTTCTCGGCAATAGACTCTGATTGTCAGTCTTGAAGCAGAATTGATTAGCAGTGACAACGTGGTCGAGGAGGCGGAACAGAAAGAAGCAACACCCTCAGCGAGGAGGAGATTGTTCCATAAACTCAACCACATTCATTAAAAATATTTTTAATACATTTACAATTTAGTAAATTACATTTTCTTTTAAATAAATAGGCTTTGCCCATACTCTGTTTCTACTCCCATTTCTCCTTCGAGCTTCCTTATCTCTAATTTAATTTATGATTCTGCAGTGTTAAATTTTCGTTTTTTAACATTCCTCAATTTTATTCATGAGGTTGGTATTCGTGAGGTGTAGATATTTTCTCGTCACCTCCAAATATTCATCCTGGATGGAAGTATTTATTCTTTCTGCGAATATTCAAACAAATTTAAATTCATATAAAATATCTGAAAATATAGAAAATAATGACTTTGAAGCAGCCACCAGTAAAGTAATTTACCTTTAGTACTGGAGAGCCAAATAAAGCTTCGCAGACATCGTGTCCTTGGTTGGTCAGGGATCACATTTTTGCGTGCAACTTCGCACAGATTTGCGTGTGGGTTTTTTTTCTGGTAGTTTCTTTATCGGAGTTTAGTCTCAGCAATCATCCGAATGCCCGTACGATCTCCGCTCCGGTTTCATTGGTGTCGGTCACTTTGCGGCGTTGGAACGGAGACAGGTTTTTTCGATTCCCCCCCCCCCCCCCCACCGGTTCCCCTGGCGGGGTGGGAATTTATTCAAGGATAGTGGCTTACATTATTAGCTCCTGCTGACTGAGCTTACGGAGCGAAGGGAGGGCGGATGTCTTAAATAAACTAACTTAAAACTATTGCATGGCTGGCCTCTTTGGGCCTAGCCTAGTTTTATATACAGTTGTTGCTTTTATTTTATTTTAAAAGCTCTTGAGAAAGTTCATTTTTGGGAGACAGGTCGACCTGGACGTGGGCCATGGGCGGTGCCCTCAGGCCGTCAGAAGACGTTTCTGCCACTCGAAAACACTTTTAGCTCTCCGGCGGAGGGCTTTTTAACGGGCAACTTCTCATTGATTCATTGCTCGTGTTTTTCGTCACGCATTGTTTACTTATAAGCAGAGCATCCAGATTCGGCAATGAAGGTATGGTGGGCGTTTAAACCCCATTTACTTAAGGGGAGGCTTTACCTCAATTTGCAACTTGTACAATTAGAGATGGCTTAAAAGGTGTATGTGGCACTTGTATCTTATACTACTATTGCATCATGCAAATTTGGAGAACCCTCTGACAACTAGTTTTAGAGTAATATTTTTGTTTAAAAAATGATTTGGAAACAGCCTCAGCAGCAATTTTCAAAACTCCTTTTTTAATGTTCCTTAACTAAAAAATTTAATGTTTGGCATATGCCCTTTCACTTAACCTACTCATTCCCATAGAACGAGAAAATGTCTCTGCTCTGTGCCCTCTTCCTACGTTATTAAAAGAATGAACCACACTTCTGTTCACCTCAAATGGAGGCCTTGTGGATGTTGTCATCAATTCTGAGGGAACTATACACATTGGCATAAACATATCCACATTCTACACACTTCACAATTTTATTGAAAAACTATGGTTTCCCTCAAATCAACACACGACTGATAACCACATTGGCTACATGATATATTCTTCACAAGTTGCTCCCACACACATTTATGCATCAGTGTGTTCCAGTGTTCTCAGAGGTGTACTTGTCATTAAAATTAGTAGTACGTGCACACCCAGGTTTAGATATATATTGTATTTCTCTAGTGATAAAACTACAATTAACCACAAATATAACCACCACTCGATTTAGAATAGCACCGTCTACAACTTCTTCAGTGCCATTATTTTGCTCTGAATCCGCCTGAAAAACGCAGTGAAGAAGTTATACATTATATACGCTGTATAAGTAATAGAAAATGATGCAAAGTACCTACATCACAGTCAAGAACATTCGTTCCACTTTCAAATTCCAGTGGAATCAGCTCCTGCGCCATCATGGCCTTCGCGACGCCATCGTCGGCATTGGACCACCGCCGTTTTTTTATTTTATTTAAATTTTTTTTAATTTATGAGTTTTTTTGTCCGTGGAAATTTCCTTTTTCGATTTAATCTTCATGCCTTTCCATTGTATTTTGAGTTGCTCAACATCTCTGAGCCGGTGATTCAGATTGTTGAACCTGATCGAACGTAAGGCATACCAATTAATGGACGAACAATAGATTGGAAGTAAATTATACGCACGGCTTTTTACGTACTTTTCTGTAATTTTTTTCCAAGTTTCATCCTTGGCTTTATTCGTAGCAGTGTTGTGCCCTTTGCGCCCACTATATGTATCTCCTCTCTTATGGGGAGATGTGGTTGAAATGTTGAAATCGTACACTTTCCACTCAAATAACTTCAAATTTTGCCAGAAGAAGTAATACTTTACACACATATACCATACAAATTTTAATTACTTTACAGTTGTTAGTTTTTTTAAAAAAATTTTTTTTGAAATTTATTTTCAAAACGCATGTTGTTATATAAAATGCTCTGTGTTCCAAAAAAAGAAGAATTCATCTCTGAATTTTTTATGAATTACTTATAACATGTATATAATCACATTCATGGAATATAAATAAAATAGCTGTGCAAGTTTCTGAGAGAAAAAATTATCATATATGTAGTCATTACCTGAGAGCAATTAAAAACATACATGAAAAAAATGTTTTTTTAAATTTAATAATAAATGACTATATCACAAAAAGCTTCCATATTTACATGAAACTACATTCTCTTAACATGTGCTAAAAGTTTCATTGGAATATATTGAAAACTGTAGAACGTGGAACTTTTTGAATGCTAAAAAATGTCAGGAAAGTGAATAGCGGGAAATGGAAAATGAAAATTTAACTTTGTAGAAATGTATTTTATTATATCTACTTACATTTAAAATTCTCCAGAACCATACATAGTACCCTCAGCCACTTTTTTCCTGTCTTCTTGAATTGTCTTTGCCATTTTGAGTTTTTTTTTGGCACTCTGAAAACCTGGTTGAGCAGCTAATTGACTTTTTTGAAGACGGCGTTTATCCCTTATTGCACTAATTTTTTTTCCTTGAGGTGTCATCTTGATGCCTGTTACATTAGCTTTCATATTCTCACTTGCCTCACAACCCATATTGAATTGAGAAACAGCTGATGTAACAGCAATTTCTATTTTCTTCTTAGATACAAATATATCTTTTGGACACTTACTTACTCCACACCACACTATGTAAACTTTCGTTGGCATTCTGAGTTTTGCCAGATACACAACGTTTTAGCAGTTCATCACATGCAAGCCTTTGATACACTGGAATAATTTACATACCACACTTGGAGACAGAACAGTTTTCATTGTGTTCTTATCGTGTTTTGGGATCTCCTTTCCGCATGCAACAGCCCTGTTATAGAAACACCATGATTGTTCCCCCTGAGGACATTTAAAATGTTGGGGCTTCTCATCTGTTGACATGGCATGATAAAGTGTGGCATAAACTGCAGATTTCATTTTCTGGACATCTGGTATATTTTTCTGTATAGCATTCCGGTAATAGTTACCCAGGCGAATGATCATATCCTCCTTCAAATTACCAATTTTTTTCCCTCCTAGAGTAACACCTTTTACCTTCCACTCCTGAACTATTTTTCTTAATCCAGTTTTCAGTCTCTTTGATACATGATTAATACATTCTTCTTTCTGAATTTCAAAGTCTTGTCCATAAATAGCAAGTTTCAGAAGGTGATTGTAAGTCTTAGCATCGCCGTCTGACAACACTGTTGTATACCGAAAATTATACGAGAGTGATCTTTTCCACAGCACTTCAGCAGCAGTTACCTCCATGGCATTGGAAGAGCCACTAAAATTCTTCTCACAATCACCACTCAAGTCATGGTTTTCTTTCCATGATGTATATTCAATGCTTTTCTCCCCTAACTTATTCTTATTCTTCTCACACGAAGCACAATACTTTGATAAGACACGGAAGTCAACAACAAGGCCAGTCAAAATGTCAATGACAATTCCCATTCCATAATGGGATACATGACCTCGTCGATGCCATGTCCCATCGTAGGACACAGACAAATTTATAATATTATTTTCAATATCTGAACCTATATCCTTATAGGCTTCGCGAATGGCACAATGTGATAATCTCAAAACTTCTTCTTTCATTTTCACATTATCTGCTTGCAACAGCAAGAACATGTGAGTTATATGTGCTAGCATTCATTGTTGGCAAACCAATTACCATTGAAAACTGTTCTATTGCTGAATGACCCCTACTATTTGTGAAAAAGCTGTCACAATTTTTCTGTTGACTTCATAAGGAGGTCTAGTAGATGCAGCAGAAGGAACACGAGGGCTGGTGGATATTTCATTGCAAATACGTTCACAATCTTTGCATTACTCACCAGCTTATGAGCAAACGCCATGGATTGTTTCACCACAATGTACAAATTAGCAGAACCACATTGTGGCACACACACATCCTTCCAGAATATGCTCCCACACATTGTTGTGAACCAACATGTAGCTACATTTATTTTCACCTGATACCATTTCTGTTGTCAAAACATTAGTAAACTTGGAAAGTTTATTTTGACTAGTAGAAGCTTTTTCAGTAGAAGTAGTGGGTTGCACTTTTTCAGTAGAAGCATTGGGTTGCACTTCAGATTCAACATTAAAGTCCTTGTCAACACTATTTGCAGCTACCTCGTCCTGTTCTTTCTTCTTTATCTTCTGAAGTGATGCATTTCTCATTTTATTCACTACTTTGCTTGACTCTTACGTTTAGGGCGATAGTGGCAATGGTTTAAAACTAATATTACCACAAGCTTCTTCATACGCCTAAGCCTCATCATCCGAGATCTGTAAAACCTCCGGCGACGGTGGCGCCACGGCGAAAACGGCGCCTCCTTCCAATCCTCCGTCGCCCAAACAATTTCCCCCTCAAAGCCATCTTGCTCAGCAGCTACAAATAATAATCGCGATTTAAGAGCCTCATCATCAATAATTTCATAATTAGAAATAAAAATCACAATCCTGTAAAATTAACGAACTCGACAACTTAAACCCTTAACATCTACTGGGAAGGGCCTACCCTCACACAAACGCTTTAACTTGACACATGACTACGCCATAAATTGTAATCAAACTCCTCAAAAACAACAACCTTATGTTCCTTACTCAGTTCGGCAAACAAAATTTACCCGGCTCTGGCAATACACATTCTTAGCATTAATAGAACCACCCAATAATAACTCAACATACCTTGTCTTTCCAACTAACGGAGGACCCCACAAATACAACTGTTTCCTCCTTAATAAATGAATTCTATCTAAGATTCGTTCCACCACTCCGCAACCTGCAGCGTCCAGTTACTCCTTGCCAAATCAACTTTACGCAACACAACACTACGCAAAGTGTCGCTATGCACTTCACGATGAAATCTCTCAAGATATTTATACCGCGACCAATGCTGAGCAACAAAAGGATCAGACACATTAAAAACTTCAGTACGTTTAGCCCATTGATAACTTTGATAATAAAAAGAAAGATCACTCTCTGATACATTATGATAAACATCAACATCCTCTTTTGACAAATACTTTAAACAATTACGCTTACTCCTACAAGACTGGATATCAAAAACACCATCATTACTAAACATGTACTTACGCTCCTCGCGCACTGCTTCCAGACATTCACGCAAATCACTCAAAAGCACAGGTTCCTTAAAATGAAGAAACGCGTGCGCATGCCAAGCGTCCTTACTCTTATGGCGCTCAAAGCCTACTGCGTACGCAACCAACTCAAACTTCTTATTAATATCCCCTACCATAGTCTCTTTCACTGCGTGTTCTAACACGCCCACAGTCCAAAAAAACTCGCAGCCGGGCTTCTTACGAGACTTCTTAGGCGGGATACCACCCGCAACACACTCCTCAAGGCCACCATCCTTATCCCGTACGGGCTCCCTAGTAATACTAGGGGAGCCCGTGGAGTTATTTTTAGCGGCGACGTCGCGCGCCCCACATGTGGCGGCCATACCACACGTCCGGCTGCGTCAGATCCAACACTCTTCTATATGTCGTATCGTAATACGTTTTACTCCTCAAGTAATTAAAATCTCCTAATTGCAACTTTGTTCAACAAATACCTCCAATAAGCAGCAAACTTCCGTAATTTAACAATATTTCTATTCTGCCTATTACAAAATTTAACTAACCTCTAACGCAAACTGGCAAACTAACACCGTTGCCAAATAGAAACAACTACAATTATCAACTGACTCCTATAATTTAATGGCTGCCAAAAAGATCTTCTTACGTAGGCGGGCCACAAACTTGCACTGCCAATAACTTCTTGCACAGCAAGCCAAGGATTGGATCTGGATCTGAAAGGTACAGGGGCAATAACACACATTAAATTTACTAATATGTAATTTATTAAGGCATAATTTAGCCTGATGACGTTTACAAAATACAAATTTCGTTACAATATCAACATCCATTCCTACACTAACTCATATCCCTTCATCTTTTCACTAATGTTTCTGAACATCAAAATAGGATAAACACCGTATACAAACTTCGTAGCCCGTGGCTCAACAGTAGATTCCTCAAACGCAACAATCTTTTCTAATGACTTATAATCATCACCACTACTTAAAACACTACTCTGAATATACTTCTTAGGCTTAAAATTAAACACAAAAGTACGTTTCCAACCAGGATAAATACGAACATTCTGCACATGTTGAAACTCTTTTTCCTATAACTAAAGGCGCACTAGAGTCATGTATTAATCCAAACATAAAAGAATACTTCAAAGGTTCATTAGATTCAAACCAGTGGCCATTCATATTATACGGTATCAGAACCAACAATACGAGGATTTTTGAAATGTAACAATCATCTGAGCAACACACCACTTCCATACTGAACAGCTAAAGCACGTAACACCGGACCTGGTGGAACGAACAAAGTCATTCAAATACTCTTCTTTAAAAACAGGCTGATTCCCAGTTGTCCACACAAAGGCACCACTACTAAATGTATGATATTCATTACTTCTACCCATATTTTCGGGTTCACTGTCACTCGCAACAAACTGAATACAAATGAAACTGCCTAATATGTCCTAACCTAAGCAAAAAACAGTTCTATCTTATTATTAATGTACTAAACTATACTTAAAACTTATCTATAAATACTGTAAAATGAAATTAAAACTATTAAAATGAATCTATATGAAATAACTCCCAGTAACGTGCACAACAAATAACTAACAAAGCTAATCCTCAATCGTAAACAAACGCTCACATTTCAAAATCAGGCTGCCACAGTAAATATACTTTTCTGAAGTTGGATAACGTGTTTTCCTGAGCTCATTTGTTCCTAAGAACATCTATAGCAAGACCATGCCGGCAAATTCAAAATACAATTACAAATAAAACTTCTAGTAGATGCAGACGTTTCGAAACTGAAAAAAGGGGGCGTGACCGCTGACGCATTAGGACCTTTAAATGCTCGCAGCAGCCATTTAAATCGTGATATCGAAAATATAAAAACACCAAATGAGCCACACATTATAAACAAAATTAACAAATAAAAATTAAAAAATCGTATTTTTCAAGGTTTTCCTTGAATTTTCACCCACTCCTCCCCTTATGAGAGCCATCAGCAATTCCTAGAGCAACTTCAGTCATGTTATTAACACGTGCTTAAAGTTCTCGTTATTGAAGAAAAAAAATCAGTTTTCAAAAGCACAAACACGTTTCATTAGCATTAAATGACATAAATACTTTCTCCGTAATATCCCAATTCTCATTTCGGCTTCTCTTCGTTCTTAAGTTAATAACAAAGAACAAACAAACATTAAAAAATTTTTTTTTTAAATACAAATTTTAAAAAATAGTTGGGAGTTTGTATCTGTGAAAATGTTTTTAATAAAGAAAATGGCAAATTATATACCAGTTCATATCCATTAGGTTGTCTTAAAAATGGAAATCTTGTCATGTATGAATTTACATGACAACTGCCAGATCGACGTACAATAAATTTGCATTGTCCCTTATCATTTAAAAGGGACTTGGAATCTATCTTCAGCTGTCTGATGCCACTTGGTAATTACAACATCTGTTATCTCCCTCTTGCCCTCTAGCCACAACAACGTGGCTTTTGTTGCGGGATTGCCAACTATATAAACAAACATTTTAAACAACAAAGTTGATCCTCCAAAAGTAAACAAAACTCCTAAGCAATTTAATAGAAATACTTACAGTTATGTATGTTTACCCTGGACAGGGATTGCGCTTATACCCTCTTTAGTCCCTTTTTCCCGCAGTTCTTTGGAACGATTGTTATATTTTGTGCCAAAGCTTGCCTTTTGCTGAACACTTGCTAACAACTCTACCATTCAGTTTTACAGAACGATACGGTATGTAATATGTACCTTAAAGTAAAACAAAACCATTTTAATTAGTGTGTTATTAACATATACAGATAAAGTTACATAAATAAAATACAAACCTCCACTTCATTGGAAAAATTTCAACTATTTCCTTTGCCTAACTGAATAAATCTATCAGGTAGTCAATCTAAAAGTAAAACAATAATTATTAAACCATATTTTCCTTCCTAAAGGAGTTGTTAATTTTGGTGTAAATCAGTGCATGTGGTGGACAAAAGGATATATAATTCTGAAGAAGACTTACGTTTTATTCTCATCTAGTTCATTTCAATTATAACATCAGTTAGCTTATCCTGATTTTTCTATCCAAAAAGGGAGTTTCTTTTCTTTGATTTGGAGGTCCAAAATAATTTAATTTTATTTCATTCCCCTTGATGCAATCCAAATACTCCTTAATAGTATTTCCCTAATTAAAAATAAAATGACCCATTTTTAATCAAACATTAAAACAACCAAGATTATTATGATAATGATAACTACAACAATAATAAAACTACGTAATCTACATTATTGCCAAGAAAATTTTAAATTGTGGAGCTGGAAGGAAAAATCAGAAATTCTCTTCCTTGGCTAGGAAAGTCATAATGTGAGGATGTGTAATAAAATTATCATATTTTAACTGCATTTCTAAAATCTCATCATAAGCTGATACATATATCAATTTTAAATTTATCAACATTAAAACAATATACAGTTTTTCACAATTTTTTGTAACAAAAATTATATGCTTACACGTTTCCTTTTTTTGTCTACTTGTGCTTTGTTCTACAGAGAAAGATGTGTTTTCCCATACTGTTCATTTTGAGAGCTATCCTTCAGAGTCATCTATGTTCAACTCGTTATTACCCTGACGTTTGAATATCCTTACAAAAAAAAAATTATATTGCAATTACATAGTACTTAATTATACAAGTAAATGGAAAAAAGTAATTAATTATACCTCCACAGGTTTTAAATCTGCCACCTTCTTCAAAATTGTAGTCTAGGTCCTAATGGTGGTATCAGTGGGGCAGCAGAGGAGTGGTCCAAAAGATGGACAGAATCTAAGTCTATTTTATTCTCTAGAAAAAGAATATGCATATTCAGTTGCAAGCAGTTTTGAGTGTTTAAGGATTTAACAAGGATTTTAACTGCACAAATATATCTTAATACATAATAAGTAAGTAATCAGCTCCAATCTTAAGAAATTATATTCAAATGGAGTAAAGCCAATTGGCGAATTTTATCTTAAAGTAAATTATCATATTCTAAGCTTAATGCAAAAAGTTTACTTTCATAAATCCTTTCTCATTTTTTTTTCAAACAAAACAAATCTAGTACAAAATCACTTCATAAATACTAAAAACCGTTTGCCATTTGAAAGAACAGTTTTCCATTTAAAGCCTTTATAGTTCAGCAAAAATATAGCACCGATGCTTTTGGCACGATTAAGTATGTGGTACTTTATTATTATTCCATTATTGTTCTATACACAGCATCAGCTAAGATGAGATTATAAGAGAAAGCGAAATTAAATAAACAAGCAGGAATAAAGGGTTCACCGTTTTCCACACAAATTACATTAATCTTACAGCAGATCTACTAGTTACAAAAATTTACATCGCTACACGGCAATTATATCAGCATTGCTATATTAATTACTTGCAAAACATTGCTGTGTACATTGCAAATTTTGTTTTAATGCACCTTTGGAACAAGTGGTTGAATTTTCACCTAGCCAAATTCTGCTGTAAGTACCAACCACAAATGAAAACACCCTCATCATGGGTTTGGGTCCCTTATCGAGTACTTCCTACGCTACAAAAGTACCTTTATCTTAACCTACAAATGGCACAGTCAATATTTTGAACATTTTTTATAATTATAACTTACCTTCGAAACCTGCAATATATTCAGAAAATCCCCAAACGTTAAGTAGATCCGAGACACTATTTATAATGTGTGCCATTACGTTACAAGTAAAATTGTATTACAACACAAAAGTAAGAAACAGAATCCTCACCGTTGTTCGCGATCACACCAGCTGGGCTCCAACAGGAAGAGTGATGAATGAGAAGCGATGAGAACGAAATGAGGCTGTTGTTTGGTCTTTTCAACGTCCTGGAGAACACGTGCGTTTTTCAAGATGGCGTTGGACTCTTCTGCTGCATGAGCTGTTCAACCATTCCAATTGGTCAGATTTACGAAAACGCGGGAAAGCTGCACGGACGTGATACTAGCGCCCCTATGCTTGCCTCGTGTAGTTTGAATTTACTAAACAGCGTATAGTGACTGACGACATGAGATGTAAAAATCACAGAATAGTTGTATCTACGAAACACAAGTAGTAAAAGTGAGCATGCAGTTTGTACATTAACTTACGATTTTGAGTTGTCCGGTGTACTAAACGAAACCAAAGTCTGTTTAGTGAATTTTACTTCACGAATAATTGTATTCACTGTATGAATGCTTACTAAACACGTATTGTACACCGTACCATAACATTTCTCTCAGTGTACACTAAACACTATATATTTCGGCAAATATTCGAACTACGTTATTTAAACTGTTTACAGCATAAAATACTGTAAACAAAATGTATCTGAATAGGGAAAACTCCACTAAACATACAACGCATGCTAGAAAAAAAACAACGCTCCTCGATATGGAAGCCACGTTGTTTACATCGATGTTACACGCTCCAAACTGTTCAACTGTTCTCCAGAATAGCCAACTTTAGATGAATACTCCAGTCAACATTTCCGTACCTCGCAACCCGCCAGTTTGAACTTTATTTGGAAAATTAGTCAAGGAAATGTCAGTGCGGGGCTTTTAAAAGAGCCACGCCCACGGCCCTTTGAATCGTCGCGTCACGCCGCAAATAGTAGGTGAAATTCAAATCTTGAAAGTAGAAGTTATAAACGTAATAAAAAACAATATTTTTTTTTGTCCTGAAATTTCACCTTAAGATAATTATAATATTGGACGCTCCGGTCATTGTTTCTATTTACTCAATTCGATCGCGATATTCGGCAGTTTGCAAATGGAAGTCTGTGCGAGTGCTTCTCCAACACAGTGGAATTGCCCGCACGCCGTCTTCACTCGTCGCCGTCACTTTATTTTACGCCTCCTCCCCTTGCGGCCGTTCACTTTCCTTAAATTTGTTCTTCCTCTTTCTGGCCTTCACGCCGCTTCACTCTCGGAGCCGCATTGCTTTCTCCGTAACAGGTGCCTTGCCACTTGACCTGTGACAAAGAGAATTTGTTGTAATTAAATAAGTCACCATTGAAAATTGTTCAACTCGATGTAAATTGCCGTTAAGAATACACAAAATTTTGCTTACCTTCCACTATTTCGTCTCTCTGCAGTATTCCACTTCATCTTCATTAAATGGTTTTTAACCGTCCTTCTACTGAAGGCTTTCCTGCTAACACTTCCAACGCTTTCGACCAGTGCATTCCAATGAAAGGGGCTGGTAGACTTTCCTTAGGTTGGCATGGATTTTTGCAAGTGCACGAATTGCCTGCTCTCTGTTCATGTTGAAAGTGGTTTCAAGGAAAGTTTGATGTCTGGTACAGATTTAAGTTAATAAAACTTGTTGATGTACACGCACAATCAGACACTATTATATGCTACACTGCAATTAATAAAAATTGTATATACACAATTTTAGGTTAGGTTCCGGTTAACGCTTGTGTGGCCTGCAGTGCAGTATCTTTAAGAGCGGATCCATGGAATCTTTCGCTAATACTCTTGCTAATGTATAATTTTAAATTAGGGAAGAAGAGAAGACTATTTTCAACTCAAGGCTGATAAGACCAAATATTTGATGAGCCCGTGGCTTATTTTACACAAGCCTGAACCAACTAGGTCCAGGCTTCTGCTTCTTCAGCTCACCGCTTGTGTGGCAGTAGGCCCATTAATATTATTTCCCCGCACAGTTCTGGAGGAAATGATCGTGAAACTCCCTAGAATTTGAAGCACATCGCAAAAGAAAATTCTTAATATTTGAGGAAAGGAATTTCATCAAGAGAAAGGAGTGTTGAGCTTACGAATCTACTAAACACAGAGTTCCCGCAACAGCTGATGCACACGTAATGTCGGCGATTTTTGGCAACGCCCATAAATTCAGCAGCAAACTGCTGCCACTCCCCAAACGTCGCCTTTTTAGCATTACAAGATTCATAAATTGACTGCAGAAATAAAACTATTAACAGATATTTATTTTATATTAGTAAAATTTTGATTATGTACATACACAAAAGATGGTCCCGAGAGTTGATTAACTGTCCGTTGGACTCTCCCTTAATTTAAATAGAAACTTGCATATATTTTCATAACGTCCTTATTTTATTGTTGGTAGTACATCTTTGTTTATAAGATAACCATTATTTAACACAAACACTTGGGGAGTGAGGTTTCCAGTGTTTTCATACATGCATTGGACAAATATTCGCAACGTCTTCAAATCTGTCTTGTTAGAGATTAAAATTGCCCAGGGAAATCCCTGTCGGAAATCATCTAGTATTAAAATTGTCAATAAAAAAATGTTTGATGCCATGGGTTGAATCCATGCACACAACATCATGGCCATATATTTTCAAAATGTCCGTTTGTGCATCGTTCATGATTACCAGAACGAAATCCTCTTTCTTCAAAAAACGAAACTTCTCACACGTCGCCGATTGTCCTTTGTAATACAGTACGTGTAGTTGAGGAGATTGCCCATCCTCTTCCACAAATGCCTCCACACTTAAAACATCACTACTATGCCGCATGTGGGTAGCATTAATCCTGAAACCTCTTTCAATGTTCCTAACGTCTTGTATTCTCTCTATGGGAGTAGAGATCGTTTATTTACCCGCACGCGACATAAGAAAATAGCAGATTGCGTTTAAAACTTAACGTGTGTGAATACGATTGACACATACTGTACATACGTACATGAAGGAAACTCCGTACTGCCATGAAAACAATTATTATTAGAAAGTATTCACTGAGCTCAAGTGAACTTGCATAGATAATGTTAATTCCCACGTGCAAAACAAGATGCCATTTCAGAATTTCCTCTACACATGAAGGCAAATTAGATCCCCAAAAAATTGATGTCTGTAATCTGGACAAGTTGTATATTTTATATATATATATATATATATATATATATATATATATATATATATATAATATTGATTTAATTTGACTACGTTTATCAAGAATGTGAATTCTATTCAACAAGAATTCATCCATCACTCAGTGCAGATAATAATTAAACTACAAAAACTTTGCAACAAGATTGAGTCTAAGAAACTACTGCGGTAGAGGAGAAAGAGTTGAAATAAAATAAGAAAAAATATAATAAATAATAAATCACTTTCATAATCTCACAAATTTTATAATACATTGTAGGCAATGTATGTGGGTCTGTCCAGCGTTAGTATCTGGACGTTTGGACGATTTTTAATACAAGAGTTTTGAAGTCACGCATTATACTCTAATCAAAACGCAACGTTTAATAAACCGATTTATTTGTAATAAAATTAGGTACTAATTTTTGTCATTTCCTTAACTCTTACCCTCTGAGGCTATAAATAGATTAACAATTTGTCTTTCGTTAGTATACGGACGCGGAAATGGTTAAAGAAAGGGACACATATAATGACAGGTGAATGTTTCCTCACTGTGATACATCATTACCATACTCAGTTTGGAGGAAGCCTTGGCCAATATTTCTCTTTTGATTTATAATTTTACAACAGTAATACTTTCAAAGCATTGCCATTAAATAATTAAAATTAATTGGTGTTGCGTGTTAGTATACAGACGTTAGTAAACGGACAAATAGGCAGCCAACATATTAAACCACAGTAGTGTTTCTTATTCCAATGAATTCTCCGAATTACGATTGTGGATCACATAGACAATACAATAAATTTATTTAGAAGTTAAATTAATAATATATATATTCATATAATAGGCTATACAATTACATAAATAGTACAATTAAATCAAT
This sequence comes from Acheta domesticus, assembly GCA_031308135.1. Taxonomy (NCBI): domain Eukaryota; kingdom Metazoa; phylum Arthropoda; class Insecta; order Orthoptera; family Gryllidae; genus Acheta; species Acheta domesticus. Next base: position 120,115,087 of record JAHLJT010002630.1, read on the forward strand.
GTATTTATTACATATTGATTGTTATCTATTATTTTATATTTATTATTTTTTATTATATATTTATTTATATTAGAGTTAAATAAATGAATTTAGGAATGATAATTAATTATACAAGTTTCTCATATATTTTAGAACATAATGTTACAAACTATTTTTTTTTTTAGATTCTGCTCATTAAATTATTTCTTTCCTTTTTTCAATAAATTTCTGTCTTAATTCTTTCTTCCAAGTCCAGAGCATGGTATTTGTAACCAATAACGTAAGGGGATAGAGCAACAACTTGGTGAATTTTTGCGTGCCTTTTACTGTAATTATGCCCTCCCAATTTTTATCCAAATTCTTCTTTTTCTTTCAATTGTGGAAAGCGGTATAGCAATTACAATTGTGCTGAGACACTTGCAGCAGTCACGAAATGCATCAGCACTCCTAACTACTGTTTTCAAAGAACGCACTTTGTTCCAAACATGGTGCTTGACAATTGCGCCAATTCCATCTACGGCACCTTTACCATGAGATGAAGTAAAAAATGTCCATTTCAAGCTCTCCAATCTAAAGTCCTGTTTTTAAAAGAGTGATGTTAGCAAAATTGTATTTTTGCTTAAATTGTGAGGCAGCTCCATCCGAAAATACATGTAAATGTTTAAAAGATGAGTTTTTACTAATATGGGTGTTCAAAACAGCTCGTAGAAATATGTCAACACAATATCTATCATGGGTTATATTTTCAGAAACTACTGCATAACTTTCGCACGTTTCTTTTCCACACCATATAACAGCAGTAAACAATGCTATTTGTGGATTTGACCAATGGGCAGATTGTATCTCATTCTGGTAGTTGCAGGAATAATTCTCTGCGAAATCTACTTGAATCACAACATTCGTAGCTGAAGAAATTTCTTTTGCCATCTTAAAGCATTTTTGTGACTGATTTTGATTAAAAACTGTGTGTCAAGAGGAATGGAAACTGCTCTTTAATTTTCTCAATGGCATCATTCAATGCTTCCTCTAATAAAACGTATTCATACCGTTTATCCACCATTATCCACTGACGATACTGCACAGTTACACTGCATTTTTCATCATTCTGAGAATCATCCAATAGAGTCATAAATTTATTCTTGCAGAGGGAACAATCATAACTCATACAGTTTATGTTATTTGGGTCACAAACAATGGAATTAATAAAATCAGTGCTCGAGGTTCCAAAACCAGGTAGGTATTGTGATACCACCACTCGCAGGTTTTCAAAATTTTCATGATAACGACAAACACAAACATTGTGAGGAATGTCACGGTATGGTTTAATTTCCGAAGGACGTAATTCTGCAAATTTGCTGCGACCAATATCCACCTCTGGATACTGATCTTTAAACAAACGAAAAGCCTCCGAGATTGTAAACAGCATGTGACGTCGAGCCACAGTTTTCTTGGTACCACTCTCCAATTTTTTAACACAAACACTTTTTTTCCCTGGATCTACCCTACTGATTTCATCACTATTGTAAAATGTAGAATGTTTTGAATGTTTTCATCAGTTAGTTTTTTCTTAGATAACTTCAGTGGCTGATCAACTATTGTAACTCCACACATTTCTGCCAATTTCTTGACAACTGCGACTTGTTTACGTGGGCTTTTCGGCATTGCAGTGGTGGCCTTTTTTAACAGCTTTTCCCACAACTGAAGGAGACAGTTTACTAGTTTCCGGTAGCTTAGCGTGTTGCCTTTTAGCAGCGCGACATAACCTTTTCCTTTCTGCATCTTTTGCTCTTCTCAGTGCACGTGCAGTTGATGTTTCAGATCTTTTTGCCTTTTCTTTATATTTCTTCATTATAGCCTTCCTCTTAATCTTGTAATTAGGATCATTCTTATGTCTTTCCATATACACCTTCTGCCTCTCAGCGTTTGTTTTCGCCATATTCCCTAACCTAAAACATTTAAAAAAGCTTTTCAAGAATGTAAGAATACGAATTTGCAACGACATCCAAGTATCTTGGCTTTACGTACCTTTCAGTTAATATTCTTCACTAGACAGATGCAGGTTACCTACTTAAATTGTCTTCAAACCTTAACATTCGCTTCAAATCACCACATTGTCTCATGCGTGTTGATCTCCCGTTAGTATCCGGACGCAAAAACAAACCTCTTTTGTTTCAGTCTAGGGCATTTAAAACCCATGACAACTACCTCCATCTTTTAACATACACAAGAACTAGGAGGCTTGAAAGGTTCCAGAAGATAGCAGCAGTTTACAAGGTTTTTATTGAAAGTTTTCCAACATTTTGTTAGTATCCGGACAATATAGAGATGGTCTCTAATATATGCATTTTTTCGAATATAATGTGATTTGAGTCGACAGACTTTAATGTGAAATCTTTGATAAAAGCATCTAAAATGTATGGAAAAAATAAAATTATAAGTTTACACTGTATATACCTGTTAAAAAAATCTTCAAAATAACACTTGTTCTCGGTAGTTTCGAACGCAATTGAAACGGCTTCAAATTATAAGTGAAAAAATGACATAAAATAAACTCGCCATCAATTTTACTATCAAAAACAAACATTTCAATGATTTTTGAACAAGATGCATTCGTGTAGAGAGCGCAACAAATTATTTTTATTTTGACCAGAAATGGACACATTCGCGTGGACGTACCCATGTTCTCCTTTGCAGGCCATTTCTGTCATCAGCCATGTCTTCATTGTTCCCATCATCTTCCTTATTAATATCTTCCAGAACATTTTCATCCAGTTCTATTTCATCCCCTAGGGCAATGTTATGCAGAACACAGCATGCACGAATGGTGTGCACCACCATTTTCATGTCTCTAAATTTCACATGGTACAGCAATCTAAACTTCTGTTTCAATAGTCCAAAGCAATGTTCAATCAAATACCTATTTGTGCACAATAATCTATTGTAACGCACAACAGCAGGCGGCAGAACCCCTCTTTCTTTATATGGAGTCATGAGGTTTGGAAGACATGGGTACGCACTGTCACCTAAAATGTAGTTTTCTCCGCATAAATTGTCAATGTTGGAAAAAAGAGGTGACCTCCTAAGGACACGTGCATCATGTTCTGACTCTGGGAATCCAACGAACCCATCTCTAATCCGTTTCTCGTGATCAGACCACTTGCAGCTACAAAGGAAGGAGAAAAAAACAAGGTTGTTCGTTGGTACAAACACACACATATACATACATACACACACACACACACTCACACACACACATATATATATATATATATATATATATATATATATATGTACTTTATTCATAACCCAAATTAATAAATTATATAATGAAATTTTATTGATATAACTAAGCTGCAATTATAAACATTTTCCTATTACCTGAATAGAGTAAAACTTTTTCCTATTTAAATAGGAGTCAGGGGTCATTAGGTCATTTTGGGGCTTGTCCATTTTAATGCGAGACCCATCAATTACCCCAATAACTCCTGGAAAGCCTTAATTTTGGACATGCTCCAAAATGTCTTTTTTCTCGTGCTTTTGGCCAGGTTATAACACTTGATGCCAAATTCGAAAAATAAATTGTTTTATGGAACACCCAGTGCAGGGTGCTAATTGTAATAGCGAATCTGTCAGCCACATCCCGAAAACTGGCCGTCTGATGGCCCAAAAACCACAACATAACTAAAATACTTTTGAAGGGAGACAATTTCCCATTCCCTCCTGCCTGATAACTGAAATACTCGCTCCCTTCAAATTTTTCCGCTAACTCCGCAATGCTGCTGCTCACCTGAAGTGCGAAAAAAATACTTCCTCGTCGTACCGAGGCACCACCATTTCGACATAGTCGTCGATCTTAGTCCTCTTCCTGGGCAAAATTGCAATCAAATCTTCGTGCGAAGAAATTGAGGATTCGGAAGAATCTGCCCAACTGCTACTATCGCTCATTGTAAAACAATACAATAAACCGAAATCCAAAAGAGTAATCAACAACAAAAGCGCAAAGTCACAGTTTACCAGGTTCGAAGTCCGTAATTAGAAGCGAGGTCAAGAAAATAATAGGGAGCAATATAGAAGAACGTAAAGCGCAAGTGGAATACCAAAAACTGATTGGAAGTAGGCTTTCGCACACGATACGAAAATGGTGACATCTGGCAATTGATTCTGCAACTATGAAACGAATGCAGCGGCACCTGCAGACAGATTTTGTACTTCATTGTTCCAACAGATCCCAGTCCGGGATTCATTTCTGACTAGTTTGTACTCGCGCATGCGCAGAGAGAGAGTGTGTGTGTGTACGTAAAACTATCCCTGATTGTTTGCTGGAACAAACCTCATGATTTAATGTCATGTTAGATGACTTCTTTGTATTTGTCAAAAAGTAATTACAATTATTGAAAATTTGGTCTAATTTTTAAAAACGTACACGTTAATTATTTATTTTTTGTAATAGTCAAAAATTCTAATAAACTTGGTTCTATTGGACACGAATGTCGAATCTGTTGTGCCTTCATAGAAATACGTAATAGAATGTAGTTCACGAGTCATTACGTCAGAATGTTATAGTCTGAAATGCATTCACAATAGGCGTAACACACTTTAATTCAGGAAGTATGTAATGTACACAAAATTATACAGGTGTTGAAGTATTTGGTCTGTAGCTGAAAGACGGAAGATATAAGTTGATATCACCACCTTGTTTATAATTTTGGTAATTTTCTACCATTCGAAAATTTTGAAAATTTCATTGACATTGTGAACATAGGTTTTTAAAAATGAAATAGAAACATTGCTATTGCATCTTTGTATACTTTTTAGACCTTCTGTGTTTGTCTTTTGGACCTCAATTGAACCTTCTAATTGTAAACCTCTTGGTATTAGATCCTCTGTCGCATTAGACCTGTTTCGCAATAGACGTCCTGTTCATTAGAACTTCCTGTTCATTAGAGTTCACAAGTATGAGACCGTGGACCTAACGACTTGAAACCGCCCACAGGCATCTTAAACCTCTTGCGAATGTTATAAAATCTCACACCGCCTTGCGCGTCGCGATGGGCATTCTCCGAGGGAACAGTTCCCAATTTCCAAACTTGGGATCAAGAGGTTCGTTGTTTCTTCGGTGGCTGAACGCCAGGGAGTGCTGTGGGTTACTTCCGGGCCAGGGTATTCTGCGTGTAGTCAGTATTTGTCTATTCCGGATTCAGTTCCCATGGGCCCGGATTAATACAGAAAAACCAGGTACCGCAATATTTGTATAATTTGAGTATTTTAAAACTTCCAAAGTAATACATTGCAATATGTTATCTTAAAATGCTCAACAATTTCAATTGTTTATAATGTATACTTGTATTGTTAAAGTTTAGCCGGATACGAAAGTAGTGCTTGCCTTTCGAAATAAAATAAGATTTATTACGAAAAATGGTTTTCAAGGATTCTCCTCCTCCACATCACCCCTTGCTCCTCATCCCTGCAATTTCTGCAATCTCCTCTTCTTCCTCCAATAAATCAGTGAAATTCTTCCTCCCTCCTTGCTAAAGCAACATTGTGGAGAACAGCAGTTGCCACAATAATTCTTTGCACTGTGACTAGCTTCACTCTGAGAGGGGTTTGGAGGCATGGAAATCTCCTCTTCCAGCTTCTAAAAGACACTCTCAATTACGCTTCGTGCTCGTTTGTGAGCTGCATTGTACCTACCTTCTGCCGCAGTCCTTTCACGAAGAACTGGGGTCAGAAGGTAGCGGGTACATGCATACCCACTGTCGCCAATGAGGTGGGCATTATAGGCACCGCTTTCCAGCACCTCTTTTATCATGGAGTTGCGAAAAATGCAGCTGTCATGCGTAGAGCCAGGCCAACTTGCGACGATGTTGATGATCCTCATTTCATGGTCGCAAACAACCTGAAATTTAATACATTTATTTTGAAGCTTATTCACCAATTAAAGGAACTTTGCAATGTCTGAAAAGAATTAACACGTACCTGCTACCACACGGACGGACAGCATATTGATGTAAACTGATGCAAAGTACCTACATCACAGTCAAGAACATTCGTTCCACTTTCAAATTCCAGTGGAATCAGCTCCTGCGCCATCATGGCCTTCGCGACGCCATCGTCGGCATTGGACCACCGCCGTTTTTTTATGAGTTTTTGTGCGCGGAAATTTCGTTTTTCGATTTAATTTTCATGCATTTCCATTGTATTTTGAGTTGCTCAACATCTCTGAGCCGGTGATTCAGATTGTTGAACCTGATCGAACGTAAAGCTTACCAATTAATGAAAGAGAAACAGAGTAGATTGAAAGCAAATGATTCGCACGGCTTTTTACATACTTTTCTGTAATTTTTTTCCAAGTTTCATCCTTGGCTTTATTCGTAGCAATGTTTTTGCCCTTTGCGCCCACTATATGTATCTCCTCTCTTATGAGAGCCATCAGCAATTCCTAGAGCAACTTCAGTCATGTTATTAACACGTGCTTAAAGTTCTCGTTATTGAAGAAAAAAATCAGTTTTCAAAGCACAAACACGTTTCATTAGCATTAAATGACATAGATACTTTCTCCGTAATATCCCAATTCTCATTTCGGCTTCTCTTCGTTCTTGAGTTAATAACAAACTAAAACGCAAACCTCAAGCCGGAAAAATTTGCAATTGTTCTCTTCCACATCACCCCTTGCTCCTCTCCTTGGCATTTTCTACACTATTCTCTTCTTCCTCCTCCAAAATATCTCTGAATTCTTCCTCCCTCCTTGCTAAAGCAATATTGTGAAGAATAGCAATTGCCACAATAATTCTTTGCACTGTGACTAGCTTCACTCTGAGAGGGGTTTGGAGGCATGGAAATCTCCTCTTCCAGCTTCTAAAGACACTCTCAATTACGCTTCGTGCTCGTTTGTGAAGCTGCATTGTACCTACCTTCTGCCGCAGTCCTTTCACGAAGAACTGGGGTCAGGAGGTAGCGGGTTACATGCATACCCACTGTCGCCAATGAGGTGGGCATTATAGGCACCGCTTTCCAGCACCTCTTTATCATGGAGTTGCGAAAGATTCGGCTGTCATGAGTGGAGCCTGGCCATCTTGCGACAGTGTTTGTGATTTTCATTTCATGGTCGCAAACAACATGAAGTTTTATTTACAGAAGTGATATCTATTTTTATTAAGCACTTTTTTAATTTAATGGTTTATATCCAATTTTATTGCATCAAGCAATGTTTCGTTGATGGTCCTTTTTTTGTATTATATTTTTTAATATGGAATTCTAATCCTTCCATACTCTTAATTCAACTAGTTGAATTGTGGGACCATATCATTCTTCATTTCTATCAGATTGTACATGATCTACAAAGAAACCTTAAAGGCAAAAAAAATACATCCTTCACATTTGTTGAGTATCTGGTGTTATCTTTGTTGCTATTTCTCTTCCAATACTATTCTTCATTATCTTTACAACATATATTGCACCTTCCTTTTCTTCCAACTTTCTGTTACAGTATTTCGTTTTTAGGTATTTTCAGGAATCCTCGAACTGTCTCCTCTCTAAACACTTTTTTTTCTGCAGCTGAAAATGAAGGTCCTTATCTAAAAGCTGGTTCCTTATACATTTGACACTCATCTACTTAAGTCTGACTTCTTGGTTGTTGACTATTTAGCTCACTGGTACATTTTCCCTAGAACCCTCCCTCTGGGTGTCTTACAACTAACTTCTTAATTGCTACTTGGTTGCTTGACCCCTGGTCACAAACAGAGGATACAATCCTGGCACTTGATGATTTTCACAATCATGACTGCCAGGACTTGGAAAGATGTTTAGGCCATGGTAAAAGTAGAAGACCGCCGGTTGTACCAGAACCTAAACACTCCTTTCGCAAGGTAAGACTTCAACCACGGTAGCAATTTGCGATTTCTTGATATCCCGCGACACAAACCTTCGCTCGATTGCACGAGAGTTGAGGGTGAATTGCTACCTCATCCCACCGAAAGATAATGACAATCCCCGGCTTACGCTATCACAGTATCAAGATTTTCTTAATTGCTACAAGGGTTATGGAATGAGATCACACCTTTTGTCTCATGCAAGTAACAGGGAATGCAAAAGCTCTCCGAACATCCATTTGGTAGCTTAAAATTAAAGATGTATTAACCGTGTTGGCTCAATGCGGCTTCCTTTTGGATCCACATGATCTGATAAGTGTGTGAATGGAAAATGTCTTTCAGCGAAGGCGGTTGCCCTCCAGAGAAGCACAACTCCGTGGGAGGCCAGCCGAACAAGACGGGGAACTAAACAGGAATTAGGGTAGGCTTGTGTGCTGGACGCACTTCCTAGGAAAAGGTCGCGCTACCACCGAATCAAGCGAGGTCAATAGTGGTGGTGGTAAACTAGTGCAGTCTCCTTCTCTTGCAGCACTTTATGTAGTATGACGAAATATGTAGTTTAAAAGAATCACGAGACTCCTTGTCTGCAGTTCTGGCAACAACTTTTTCCGAACCTACCATCTTTCCCGATAAATTCTGTTTTACTTTCACATAAAAGTTAACAGAACGCAGTAGAGATTTGTATATGCCGATGAATGTATCCTCACAGTCACAGTGACACGCACCTCTCTCAATATAGAACGCTACATTTGGCTCTGTTTATAACTTTTGGAAGAATAGAATTAACGAACAAATAGGCTTTCTCACAAACGAAAATGACAAATAACCTGGATTTGTTAATGTGCCAGGGTAATACTCCCTTCGACTATAAAGTCTACTTGATTGAGAGTCACAGTAGGTAAGAGTTAGAGAAGCAAGTGTCTCGATTTGGCCATCACACTTGATAGTTTACCTCACTACAAGCTCACTCCTGTATGTAAATATACATTTCTCTGCGCGTGAGTGAAGGTAATGGAAGTGGCTACTCGCATGTAAAGGGTTCTTTCTCAGTCTCAACTACTTCACGAAGAGGCTCCTCTTCAACTTGACCCTTTGAGGACTTAGCACTGTCCACAATATCATAGACTTCATTCTCGCAGTTAGAGCCTACAGAATGGGAAGACGTCAACATACCTCACAGAGTGATTTTAAAAAAATTATCAAAATTAGTTGTAGAAGGATGATATTCCTTCTCTGAAGGCTTCTGGTGGAGCCAAAAAAAGTTTGCCAAGACATCTTGATTGAACATTCTTACATAGTAGGCACAGGAAGTTTTTAGTTAATTGGATGAAGCCTCTTAAAGAAAAACAAAGTTGCAAAACGCGGCGAATTGCAGAAAGCCTTTTAATTTGGTTTTAAGGATTTACCGCTGCTCCACAGTTTCTCGTGCAAGGCGTTCAGTTCCCTGAGGTGTTCTTCCTCCGGGAGCCAACTTCCGGTTTCCGTGGATTGAGAAATAGAAAGAGGTCAGCTGTCTTGATCTTCTATTGTCCACTTCTTTCAAAATATACTTCATACAAACCCCTCGTTCAAACCGAAATTCTTTCATTACTCTTTTATCTTCTATCATTCCCTACATTAATACCGAAGTCGCATCATAGATTCCAATTTGTACTACCCTTGATACAAAAGTAGTTTTTGGTCACCGCTTCCAAATCAAATTATTGAGACTTTCATTTGGATTATGTGTTTTCGCATGCAGACACTTTTTCATCAATTCTGCCTGAGCGAGTGCCCCAAAAATTACCCTTTCTAATACGCTGTGACAAAATTACTTTTCATGAATTCCCAAAGTGGGACAGGAATATTCCAGCGAAAGCAGTAATAGAGTTGGATTACAAAGCAAACAATAACAGGATCACGTCGCCATTCAAATTTTAATCAGGTGATCATTGCACCGCTCGCAAACATTCATGGGCTAGTTGCGCCGTGAGCGAGTTGCTTTGATTATAGAGCAAATTATTTCGTGGCTCGCTAGTGGTACAGGGAACACATTCGATTCTACTAGTGTATTCATAGTATTATTAGCCTTTGTATAAAGTGTTTCTAGAATGAGTCCAGAGGCTTCTGTAAGGTACCATTGCCAGTATTTTTGGCTTGTCAAAATTAATTTTATGGTGATATTGAATTCTATGTTGCGATATGGAGTTCTGTTTTTCAGAAACTACTTTCATATTTCTTTTGTTCTTTGATCCTTTCAATTTACGCTCAGTTTGCCCTAAGAGTATATATGACTTCTACTTATAACTTCTTCACAACTTATTTTGCGGATTACATTCTGGTCTTCTAATTTACTTTACCTGTTAGGGTACATATAATGGATATTGTGTTCACGACCTTATTACAAATGTCTACATCATAGTTATTCTTAAACACCGCTTTCAATCTCTTTTCCAGCCTTTAAATTTACTAGCTACGTGAATGAAATGAACTGGGATTTCGCCTAAAACATTTATTTTTCTTATTGTCTTGTAATATATAAAATACAACGCTGATCTGAAATAAATGAATTGTGAAATTAAGTAATTATTGCACAATTAAGGCAGAATATAGCAATGCAATTCCTGAAGTGAGCTGTTATTTTGTATAGAAAACGAATTAAAGAAATTTATATAAGGTGTTCTATCAAATAAGGATTCTCAAAATACATTGCTAGTGCAAGTTTGGAGAAATGTTTGTTTTTTCATATGGCAATAACTATTCGCTATACATTGAGAAACGTCCATGTGTATGATGAAATTCATTATGTAAAAAAGGTGTATATTTAAAGAGTTGAATGTTTATGTTGTATATTTATTACAGTATAATATTCAAATAATTATTGAATAATTGACGGACAGCTAAATAATGGGCTAACCTTCCAAAATGGAAAAATGTTATTGACATTATCGAAGAACTATCTTAGTACAAAATTGTCCAAACCAACAATGTACAATGAAGTTTAGAATAAAGTCCTTATTTTTTCTTTTCACAACGCTTTCTAAACACATCTGTGTACCTTTTAACTTGATTTTCCCTTTTTTCTTGAAATGTCTTAGACCACTATTTCGGTGATTCCTTCAATTGTAACAGTTCCAATTTCGTGTAGAGAAATAAAACACAAGGCTTTGTATCCAGTGTAGAGAAATAAAATACAAGGCTTTGTATCCAGTGTAGAGAAATAAAATACAAGGCTTTGTATCCAGTGTAGAGAAATAAAATACAAGGCTTTGTATCCAGTGTAGAGAAATAAAATACAAGGCTTTGTATCCAGTGTAGAGAAATAAAATACAAGGCTTTGTATCCAGTGTAGAGAAATAAAATACAAGGCTTTGTATCCAGTGTAGAGAAATAAAATACAAGGCTTTGTATCCAGTGTAGAGAAATAAAATACAAGGCTTTGTATCCAGTGTAGAGAAATAAAATACAAGGCTTTGTATCCAGTGTAGAGAAATAAAATACAAGGCTTTGTATCCAGTGTAGAGAAATAAAATACAAGGCTTTGTATCCAGTGTAGAGAAATAAAATACAAGGCTTTGTATCCAGTGTAGAGAAATAAAATACAAGGCTTTGTATCCAGTGTAGAGAAATAAAATACAAGGCTTTGTATCCAGTGTAGAGAAATAAAATACAAGGCTTTGTATCCAGTGTAGAGAAATAAAATACAAGGCTTTGTATCCAGTGTAGAGAAATAAAATACAAGGCTTTGTATCCAGTGTAGAGAAATAAAATACAAGGCTTTGTATCCAGTGTAGAGAAATAAAATACAAGGCTTTGTATCCAGTGTAGAGAAATAATTGTGATTAAATAATTGTAGCAATTTTGGAATTTCGTGTAGAGAAATGAAGTGAAAAGGTTTGTGTTGGTTCTCGCGCTGTGGCTCTGAAGGGCGCGCAGGCCCTGGAGACTCCAACGGGCAACTGGGGGGAGCGGTAATTAAACTTTGCCTACAGAACACCTTATAACACGGTAACGAATTATAGTGTGGGCACCAACCGTGCTAGTATTACTGTCCACAGTACGGTGAACATGATGTCTATGCGTCACAGCGCTGCAGGCCAGTTGCAAATATGGCCGCCAGGTGCCATGATCAGGCAGAGTGCTGAATAGTCGCCCACACCGGACCGGTCGCCGTCGACATGGGTTTGGACGAACGGAGCAGGGTATTGTTGGCGAAGCTCTCTTATCAAACCAACAGTCCTGCTGCGGCTGCACTTGGAGAATATCGCCGGCTGAAAGGATTTCCCCACCTGCTTTGCGGAACGTGAAGTTGGAAGGAACTGTATGTCGCTGCCCTGAGGAAGCCTGCGTCATGTCGGGCGCAACGTCGGCCCCTCAGCCAACAAGTCTTTGTGGGGAAGTGGAGGCCGCTCCCGACAATTCCACCGCAGGCGGTTGTTGAAATCGCTGCGCGCGTGCTGTGCCCCGACAGCTGATCTTCCCGCAGGAAGGGGCTTCGATCCACTCTCGTGGCATCCGAACGAGATCCGTATCCTACAGGCGCTTGCACAACAACGTGCTGGCTTCGCCCCCAACTCTCTCGCAAGGATTGAAGTCGGCCCTGGACCGTCCTATGGGCAGACGAGGCACTTTCGGGCGAAGTGAACACAGAAGTGCAGAGTGTGGGGATCTTGGCATGAAGTTCCTCTGCATAGCAAGTACCGTTCACGGCGACATTCATCATTGGTCCGTGAGCGCCGGCCTCTTCAAGAAAGAACGGGCCAAGACGTGCTTCGGCATACTGGCACCTGGTGGCCATATTTGGAACTGGCGGGTGGCGCTGTGACGCATAGAAATGGCGCACCCCATACTCCGGACAGCAATACTAGCAACTTTGGTACTCGCACTGCAATTAGTTTCCTGTTATGACGTGTTATGTAAGGAAGGTTTAATTATAACCACACTGTTCATCCAGCTCAAAACATGGATATTTGGAAACATCGCATCCCCACTCCCAAGTATTGTCCACTTGCTTGGAGTTCTGTGCGTTGCCTTGAAACTTCATCCTCTACATTCTCTCTGAAACATTACGAGAAAACATCTTTCAATGTCCACTGTACAGATCAGCCACTGTGTTTCTCTTGGCAGCGGGGAAGATCTGTAACATGGTAATTTTTGAATGTGCAGCATTTACAGTGAATGCCAAAAGGATTGTGAAAATATTTTTAGAAGATAATTACTAATTATGCATGTGACTCCTTTACATATTACTTTCTAAATTTCTAATGTATAGCGAAGAATCAAGATACATTTTGTATTCTCAACGTTGGGGCTATTAAAATATTTGAAATGGATATGCATATGAATTATTTTTTTACCTTTTAACTTTTTTTTTTCTTTTTTTTTTTTTTTTTTCTCTTCCCTTTCCCAAACACAACTATCAGTCGTTACCAAAATTATTCACTTTCTTTTTAAGCCATAGTATTGTTAAACAAAAAAGAAAAACTGTTTCTTCGGAACCTTCAATTTTAATTATATTTTCGGATATAATTAAATTTCGGATTATATACTCAGATATATTCGCATTGAAAGATTGGTTTGAAACTATCTATTTGTGATATTATGAATCTCATCTGAATAATTTTTCTAATACAGTCCTGTAATGAACAAGCGTATGTCACAAATAAACCACTGAACTTCACACGAGTGAGAAGTTTATGATACTTGCTTGTAAGATAATATCACACTTGTGTATTAATATCCATTATTACATCATTGTTTCATAATGTAGTATTCTATGTGGCTACTTGAACAGAATGCACACTAAAATAATTCCTTCTTGCACATCCGCATAACGTCAAATTTCAAAATTCAAATTTCCTCCCCCGAAGAGACCTACCAAGCAGGGAATTAAATAAATTAATTCCAGGGTACTAGAGCCAGTGAATCAAGTAATTTCTCCTTGCGCATCTGCATGCTTCCAAAATGAAGCAACAGCCAAAGAGATAACACGTAGCTTCAAATTTCATATTATCCTTGAAGAGACATCTCATTGAGTAGGCGATGAGGTTTGTTCTTATTTGCAGGGAACTATTGCCAGAAAAAAGTAATTTCCCCTTGCACAAATGAGTGCACCCGTACAATGTCCATTTTTAAGTGCCCTAGAAGAGACATGCATCAAGCAGCAATGAGGTAAGTTCTTTTTTGCGCAGGTGTAGTAAAACCAAAATAAATTACAACTTTGCTGGATTTTTGGAATCCTCTCAGTAACTTGAAATGTGATTTGGGTAACAGCTAGTATCGCACTATTTTCAGAGAATTCTGTAGACTGTAGTTCTTTAAATAAATTAAATACTCAATTAAAATGCGAAATTAATCATTAATATTAACATTCATTAAAAACTTCGAATAAGTTGATATTTATATTCAGACAATGATTAGTCACCTCATTTTTATGAAATGACATGTACTTAAGTATATTTTAGGTGTAAGCTAAAAATAAACTATAAAAAATGAAAAAGCGACAGGATTTATGTTGTAAAAGAGAATGGTCAAGTAAGTTTTTATATTAGCCACACAACACGATTTAACTAATCCTTTATTTGGCAGACATTTAATAACATAAAAAGAAGTTAACTTCAGTGAAGTGAAAAAGATATACTAAACACTAGTTATCACAACATTTTATTTTTATTTATAATAAAATTACAAAATGCTGCTATCCAAGATTGTCAGTTCTCAGTTCAGGTACCCAATTTTTGCCTTTGTCACAAAATAACATCAACTTTAATGTAACCAATGTCTCCTTTTTTCTCTCTCTCTCTCTCTCTCCTTTTTTTTCTTCCTTTTTCTCACAATCTCACTATAATAATACAAGCATGTACAACACAAATCAGTCGTGAGTTATCTTGGCTACTACCTTTTCAACTGGTTATGCATGAATGTGTAGTTCTGAGCCTCGTGGTGTACTCTGTAGTGTTGAACTACAACTACTGCTTCGAAATTGAGTCATCCAATCAGTGAAAAACGTGTGGTTGAAATCTGATATGTAACGCTTGTGATGAAACTGCTCTATAAAAATATTGGCCACAATAGGCACTTGCTTTTCAATTATATCCTCTACAATGGATGGCCATTGAAGACACAATATGAGGACAGATCTTCACAATCGCCTCCAGAAAGGTAAGTCTTATCTGCCATTCAAATACAAATTTTCAACCCAGCTACCTAGCTTGAATCATGATAATTCATCCCAAATTCAAGGCAACTTTCATCAGTTCCACCCTCGTCTCAGTATTATTTCCATTACTTTTTATCACACCAAGGCAAATCACATTTATGCATCCCTATGTAAGAGAACTTCTCCAGAAATTTTCAAGAGCTAGGATTAAGCCGTTGTTCAATAAAGGCAACCAAAAAGTTTGTTTTTATTTATTTAATTTTAGACACTTTTTACGTACGAATAGAAACCTTTTATCAGTAAACTTGAAGGTTTTTCAGATTGCTAACATGGATTTATAAGATAATCAAGGCAATATCCATATTTTCTTTTCTTGATGTCTCTTCATCCATGGATCAAAATGAAGCACCTGATGATATATTTAGAAATTTCAAAAGCTTTTCATGTCATTATTCATAACATTTTACTTTCATACGTAATTCAAGATATTACTTTACATTGGTAATGTTCCCTACTTAACAATGATCTCAGAAAGTAGAAATACAGTGCTGTAATCATGGGCCATTGTAAACTTGTTGACTTTCCCGACTCATTGCTAATTGCATATGGGGTTCGATCTTAGGCCCTATTCTCTTCCTACTATACGTAAACGATCTGCCTTTGATGATTTGAAACACAAGAACAGTTCTTTGTGGATAATACGATTATTCTTTGCAATAAAGAAACCGTAAATGGTACAATATCAAATAGTTTCAAATTGGTTCTATAATAACAAGTTAATATTAAATGAAGGGGGAAAGGTTTCAATCCAATTTTCCACTTCAAATAAAAAGTAATTGCTCACTCCATTGAAAATGAACGATGCGCAATTGACTGATTTCAAGGTAACATTTTCGGTTCTTCTGTTCATTCACATCTCATACGAAACATTTAAAGGAACTGAATATAATAAATTACGATCATTGTGCTATGCGTTTTGAATTCTTTCAAATTCATTCAGCCTTCATACTGCTTTTTAGGTATATTATGCAAATGTTAATTCCCTCCTGAGATATGGCATAATATTATGGGCAAATACATTTTTTAGGTCCCAGACTTCTAGATTATAAAACGTAATTGTACAAATTATGAACATATACCTCCTGTGTGATTCTTGTAAGCTTCTCATTATTGTTCTGGAATTTTACTTTCATTCTTCATTCATGAATCAGTGCTTTTTGTGTAGGAAGAAAAAAAAATACTCAAGAGTGGGAATATATTTTCAGCAAACACTGATGCCTATAACTGTAACATTCAATGTAATCATATTCATCAGGTTACTACAAAAATCTCTCATAAAATCCATGTATATTATTTTACAACACTTCGCCAGACGACAATAATCAATATAAAAATTTAAGTGCCAAGTAAAATCTTTTCTGGTACATAACTGTTTCTACACAATTAGAAACTGTACAGAACATCACGAAGGAATGAAATCTTAATTTTACCAATGATTTACCATTTGGAATGGATGATTCTAAACAACCTGTAATAAGTATATTTTACCTCAGCTTCTGAGTTAATGACCCTATCTGGATCAGGTTTCTCATCCTGTTTCCCTGATCCATGCGATGGCCACTTGTTTTGCTTTTGGACTTAAATGTAACTCTTTATCTGTTCACATCTTCTATGGTTCGGAAATTGGATAGTTATTCAAATTATCGTTCTACATGTTACATCAGAGCGAACATTTTCTTATCAATTCTTGCTAAAACTGCTTATTTCCATCTGTATTCAGAATTCAACTTGTACAGGCTTAGGGTAGGGATCCCAGAATGAAGAAAACTTGCACAGAATGCATTTCTCCCCTTAGCAACCCACAGAGCTTTTAACTGTTTTGACGATAAATAATGGTTTATTATTTGAAAGAGACGAGCTTCTCCGTACCTCGGTCAGCCCAAAATGATATTTTGTCAAGCTTAGTAAATTATATGTAAGTTTTGATTTTAGAAAGGAGATTGCAACTTCTCCCTGTCCAAATATCTTATTAATGGATCAACTTTTTCAACCTTCCAGATGTTGTTCAGAAGAAATGTACTTTTCTGTTTACTGATGGTTCAAAGAATGATTCGAAATGCCCAGTGGGTTGTGCTATTTGGAGCACTGATAAGTCTAAATACGATATTTAAAGATAATAGTAACATTTCCATTTTTACTGCTGAAGCTTTAGCTATCCATAAATATGATTACTGAATTCAAAATTACTTCATCTATTATCTTTTCTGATTCAAAGAGTGTCTTGGTTTCTCTATCTAATAGTAATAAAACTAAAAATCAATCATGTATTATTTTAGAAATCAAGAAATTATGTAAACATGCAAGAACAGATTAATCTCAAAATTTGTGCAACCTGGATTCCTGGAAATAATGCCGATAAAGAAGCTAAATCAGCCATAATAGATGATATAGTTTACCCATTCAATATTTCTATCTGATGCTGTTGGTATAAACAAGGTGGTTTGTACTCAAAATAACTTTGCAAATATTGAAAATCTTGGCTGCTGTAAAGGCAAAGAGTATTTCTTGCATTATTGTAGAGCATAATCAATACCGTGGTTTCAAAACTTCAAATTAACTAGAAAAGAAATTATCATTAATAGATTGAGATCGAATTATTCATAATTAAATCATAGTTTGAATAGATTCAAAATTGTCAATTCAGTTTTGTGTGAATGTGTTGAGGAGAATTACACTGCTGATCATTTATTATGGCATTATACATTATTTGACAACTTAAGAAATATTATGATGGAAAAAACTCGTCTATCATCTTAATGTTAGCCTTAGTACAAAATGTCATGGACATCCTAAAAGTTTAGATATACATTTTATCCCACTTATATGTGAATTTATTTAAAAACAAATTTAATTTTTGTGATGTGATTTTATAAACCTAGAGTGCAATAGTTCTAAGTTTTGAATATTTTTTGGAATGTTCAGGCTGTATACTTATGTATTGTATGCTTTACTTATGGGAATATATGGCTGCATACTTATGTTTGCCTAAATAAATATATATATATATATTTTTTTAATTCCATTGTGAAGACGATCCTCTCACAGAAGAGAGAAGCCCGTGCCAAGAAATAAAAACCCAAGTACAGTTCCAGCGAGATACACTTTGAAAAGTGGCTTAGTGACTATTTTCAATTATGTCTATCGAAAAATAACACGATGAAGGTGTAATTGAAATAAAACAGTATTGCTATATATTTTGAGGTAAGTTTTGTATGTCTCCAAATCATCTTAAGTATGATTCACCTAAAATTCTCTGAACATTCTAAAATGTTTTTGAACTTGGGGTTCCAAGAATGCAACTTGTGGAAAAGAAGCTCAGAATTAGAATGAAGTATAAACAAAATTTATTTTTACATTTTGAACTTAAAGCACGAGTCTTCTGCAATGTCAATACAATTGAACTGCAGAGAATCTTATTCTGTACATAATTTTTTATACTAACGAGTCATGGAATGTACCATATGTAACATTGTAAATATTAACTATAAGACAACAAATAAAAGTAGTTTATATGTAGCATAAAAAAGTTCTTTACAAGAAAAAATGGAGTCAGCTGGACACATTATTTATAACCCCCTCCCGTTTAGGTTTCATCAGTTTCCTTCCAAAATTCTAATTGGAATTCAATAAATTCAGTGCTGAAATAAATGATCTTGAAGTTGAGATGGAAACGGGGCATGTATATTTATTAACATTGGATACAATTATTTATACAAACTTAGACACTGCTGTACAATATTCATGGATAGTAACTGACAAGTAGCATATAAAATTAGTAATGAATTTCATTATTATGCACGACACAGGTCAGATGAAGAGCTATAACTTGTCTGGTAACATCTTTTAAAATACTCTACAATTAATCACAACAAAAAAAAATGACATTCTGATTAATTTACACATTTACAGAATATTATAATTGAAGGTCTCGGGATTACATTTGAGCAAACACTAATACATAACCACCTGCACAACACTTCTGTTTTTGTGCAAGTAATAGGCTCTGGAATATTTTGTCAACATCTGGCAGCGTAACACTGGGAAGCTTGTTATAAATTCCATGGTACTTACATTAGATGAGACACATATTGCCTTAAAAACTCCTTTTCAGTTTGCACCGGCATCACACTTTTGTCTCGAGATCAGTAATTATCATTTATAACATACACAAAAACTATTAGGTGGCATGGAGATTCAGAGAAGAATAATTTAAACAAGATATAACATATTCAGAAATTAAAAGCAATAACACACGGATTAAAAATAAACATTTTCAATTTATGGTTCTATTGGACTGAAAGCTTCAAGTCCTACAGGCACATGCACAAAACACTAAAAATGCCATTGTATCAACATTATCAGAATCGACCACTAATATTACCTTAAATAAGGATTATTAAATGCAGTCATTTTATGCATGGATGATCACAAAAGTTATTTCTAACAAACTTCAGAAGATGATGAGGATCTGTAAAATCATTAATTTTCTATGTTTTTTCAACTGGATGATCAGTGACAACGATCCATGTTCACCCCCAGATCATCCCACACTTAAACATTTTTTTATGCAATGTCACTGGTCATAGAAACAACTGTATACCCTGCTGAAAACAGTTTGATCACAATTTCAAATAGAATTTCCTTTGTTACTGGACAATCAAAAATGTAAAAAATGGGTTCTTTCCAACACTGAAAAGGTCCATGTGTCGTAATCTCTTGGCAGGCATTATGAGGACCATATATTTTCTGTGCTAATCATTTCATCACATGGTATGGAGCATATCCGATCAAGCTTATGAACCCATTACCTTGCCCTTCTCGTGCATGCATGCAATGACTCCACCTTTAATATTCCTTGTTTTAAGGTAATTAATATTTTTAATTACCTTCTTTAATAGTACCTACCTTTAATAGTATTCCTTCTTTTAAGGTAATATAACTTCGCTCTCTCCACCCAAGAGATCACTTTGACTCATTATACACTATTGTAATTGTATATGGGACTCAATAAATTATTATTATTATTATTATAATATTAGCAGTCCGTTTGTGTAATGTTGTTATTGCAGGTAATCAAATTTTTATTATTTTGTGCATTAACTGTAGAACTTGAAGCTCATTTCTTAAATGGCTACAGCAATATTGTCTTTTGACTACACTGTTCAGAAACGATAGCTTTAATTTGACCTTTGGTAAATATTTTGTTAAGAAGTATGTGAAATTTTTCATTAAACCTGTTTCCTTCACTCTTAAGTCTACACCGTAATTTCCTGTTTTCCATTACGAGAATCGAACAAAGACTACTAATTTTCTTTGTAAGGGACTATTTCTTTTCATGATAACACCTGAAATTAAGAAATGTTATTAAATTTGAACGATTATTGATATTATATCTTCAGTGTTGTACAATTTTCATATTATCACTAACAATAACAAAATTTTGTAGTATTAAAATTCTTTGCCTCAGTTTCCAGAAGAAATGACAGAATTCTGTTCTGGGGGACATTGGCTGCTCCGGTGTCTCCTGACTAAAATTCACATTGTTTAGATTTCAATAAGTTCAGTCATGCTGCTAACAGCTTCACTGATAGTAGAAAAGAAAGTTTTTGAAAAGTAATAATACCAAATAATTATGTTTTAATTTGTGAATCATGCAGGTGTTTAAAGGTAAAGTTGTATTTTCCAAAACAATTGTTCCCTCAAATCTAGATTGCAAGGTGGATTTTGAAGAGTGGTAATTTATCTTCACTATTAATTTTTGTATTATCTGTATCAGGAAAACTTATTTAACTTAGTTCTTTGGTTCACTGTAAACTTCAAGTGATGGTATTGCATCATGGAGAAGTTTTCAGGTATTCACAGGTGAACTCCTCATGGGAATGATAATAAAACAACAATAATAAAATTGTATTGCTTAAAGACTTATAGAAAGTAACAAGCAAATTCTATCTAGTAATTAATTAAAATTACAGTAAGTTAATTACATTTTTTAAAACTACATTGACTTTCAGTAATATTTTAATAAGTTTACATTATCTGTATAAATGATGTTAAAAATATACATAATTGCTTATATTTAAATTAATTTAAGTTATAACAGGAATTACATTGCTTACAGTTATAAATCCAATTGTTTACTTGATAAATTACATGCATAATAAAGTATGCAATTGCTCATAATAAATATTAAAGTAATTTACATTTTAAACTACAGTCTCGTTATCAAATTAAAAATAACATTAACAATAAACTAGCAGATTATGATAACGTGGCAAATAGCTTAAAATTAAAGCTTATCTTACAGAACTAGTTTAATTAACTTACTATAATTTGAATACATTAGATGTCAATAATAATAATTACTTTAATTACATTATTTACGACATTATTACATAGTGCATTGCCTTATTGGACTGAATGAATAACTGGTACAAAGAATGGTCACTATTGTAGCAGTACATGGTTTTTACTTACAGAAAGTTCAGATATCTTATATGGTCACACACTAATAAGGTGATGTGTAAGCAATGTTTTGAAGTATTTATCATCAGCAGATTTTATGTTAACTGGATGATTATTAAAAAGCTCTGCAGCAATGCAGAACGGATCTTTATTAGTTGAAGACTTGCTAGTGAATAGTCCCTATGTCCTCTGGTATGATAGGTATGGATCTTTCTAGTACTCACAAGATAGTAATTATGATTATTTCTAATACTTTGTAAAAGTATAATGCTACAACAGTGAGTAATTCATATTTAATAAAGAAATCTTTACAGGACTGTCTCAGTTTCAGATTGAAAATGCTTCTGACACATTTCTTTTGTTAATTATTAAAATTTATTAAGTACGTGATGATAGGCCAAACAACGCAAGTATCAATTACCGCGCCTTTATCTCTTTCAAATAATCGAAAAAAAATTATTCATTGCAAAAATAAACATTTTAAATAGTAACAAGGAGAAAGGGATGTTTATATGTCACTTCAGGAATAAATTACTTTTCATCTACCATTACACAGCAAAGGAATGCAGATTATTTGAATTTCTCGATTGACAATCAAAATACATAAATGGGAATGATAAATAATTTTGAAAGAGTAATGAATGCTTCTAAAAAGCGATATTTTAAAAAATGCTTCATTATCTTTTTAAATAACTTGTATTAAGGTGGTTTTGATACGTGGCTGCAATTATAATCTCCCCAAACATGATGACGCGAACAGGTGCGCGAGCAGAAGCTCATTGGCTGAAGTCGGATACGTTGCGCACAGCTCCCGCATCCGCATCCGTTGGAACGCTCCTTGCAGTGTGCGTCCATTGTGCGTCCATTGGTATTACACGGAAAATCCGCCGGGATCCAGTAGCTGCGCTCCACGAGGTCATATCTGGCCCTGGTGAAGGAGCAGACATGAGTACCTTCGTAATTGCTATCAGGCTTCGTTGTCTTCCTGAGATTTCTCTTGTGCGTGCCACACCAGGAGGACGAGACAAACGTGGGTTGACCTCTCGTGCCGGGCGGTGGCTTGGATTGCGGTTCTGTGCTACACCATTATTTCTCTGGAACTCTTGAGAATACAGAAAACTCCAGGACTACAGCGAGGCAACGAAAAGAACAGTTCATGGAAATTTGAAAGCTGTGCAACTCCGTTCCAGAACCTAAGTAAGTTCAAACTTCGGGGATGGGTTGCATACGTTGTATAGGGTATTACGTAATTTCGTTTGCTTCACCTTGTTTCTTTGTTAAGAATTTCGTTCCTTTATCTTCGGATTGGCAACAAGCGTTTAGCATACTTATTGTGAATGTTTGCAAGAAGAACCTTCCGTTTCTTTTGATATTAATCTTTTTCTCTCAGTCGAAGAATGTTTCATGTGAATAATTACGTCTTAGATGTATATCTTATCCGTTCAGCTTTGGTTATTACAAAATTCTATAAAAATTGGTCTTGTGACGTATTATCAGAAGCTCAATGATCCACCTTTAGCCAACAATGTAATTTAAATTAAGTTGCCATTTCCTTATAGAAACAGGATTTGTAAAGGAAATTTGAAAAGGAATAGATCAACATGATTAAATTAGGTTTTTAATAGAAATATGAAGTATTTCGTAGCATGTTGTTTCATTATACATTGTTTTGTTATCAGGGCTTCTGCAGTGGTCACAATGCAATGGTATTCATCACTTGAATGCTGCCCTCTTACATTTATCAACTGGAGCAGAAAATGATGAACGTCTGGATTGAGTCAGTGAGTGAAGAACAGCAGAATTTATGATTTGTTGTACAGAGTCTTCTATTCATCTGCTTTGTTTGACGAGAAGGATGCTTTGGTTTTGTATGCAGTTAGGAAGTTAATGATTGAATGTGTGCAATTGATAGTGAACTATTGGGGGTTAGTAGAAGCATTTTATTTGTCAATTAAAACATTTAACTTTCAGACCAAGGTAATTGTTTGGACTGAAAAGTGCAGACTGTACCTAAACAAGGGTGAAGTTTTTGTTATGATAATTGCTCATTGATGGAATTGCATATTGTATGTATTCAAATTTGAATTGTTTTATAAATGGATTCACAATTCCATTAGCACAATTCAAATTTTTTTTTAAATAATGTGTGGAGAATTTGTTTTGAGAGTGACATGATACTTCAATTACTTACAATAGAGTTCAGGTAGAAATTGGAACTTCAGTTATAAGTTGGAGGTGATTGGGATTTAAGATACTATTTGGTCATGAATTGTATGCATTAACATTCATGCTTTGATACTTACTCCATTATGATGTATAGAGAGAGAGACTCCATAATTTCTATGCCTATTTTGTTTTGCAAAATGTTTGTGCATCCTCTTCAATGTGTGTAGAACATTTTTACTCAGTCCCAATTTTTCACACCGTTTGTAAGCAAGTTCATTCTCTTTCACTCAGGAAGGGGTGAGGAGAGAAAAGCTTTTCTCTCTTGGGAATTTTCTACGTTAAAGCATTCGGAAGTAATTTTTCATATACAGTGAAACCTCTCGACAGGATTGCTTTCAACTTTGAGGCCAGCTTTCTATGGAAAGGAATAATTATTCCATTAGATCAGTGTATTTTTACCCCCTTAGAGGCAACCATCCTGACCAACGACCCGAATTTTTGTCATAATGTAATATCACATTCCCTTAAGACGATTAAGAACCAAATGCATTGTGTTAAGGGGACCTCCCCCGACTATCTTTTCCCATGTTAAAATGGCACAAATATTTGCCCCAATTGTACAAAAACTATTTGGGATGAGGTAATGAATATTTTACACCTTGTTACTGGATTATCATATTATACTTTGAACCTAAGAAAAGCAATTTATTACTGATTATATTTTTTATAAAAAATATTAAATTAACAGGTATGAATTTTTTACATTTTCAGACTTTTTTTTTCTGTTGTTAATTCACAAAATATTTTAAATTTTGTAGGTTCCAAGGGTGTAATATATTCCAGAAAATAAACACACAAAATTTGATTTTAATATATGAAATAGTTTCTGAGATAATGGGGCATTTGTAAGGAAAATTTATGTTTTCGGGAATTTGAGTTTAAAGATAAAATATGAATTCATGAAACTTACAGATGTTTAAAATTCTCCAGCTCCATATGATGTACCTTCTTTTGCTTCCAGCTTGTCTTCCAGCCTTAATTTCACTCTCCTTGATGTCTGCCTTGCTTTTTTTGCCAAAATTGTTGAACATTTTTCAGCATCGAGCATTCTTTGTTTATCTATTTGATGTAGGCCACTTACCATATTTGCCCCTGGATTAATTCCTAACTTCTCTAACACCCAGCATTTCCCAATGTTGCCACAGTTGTATGTCAATACAGCATCATGAACACCAATTTTCATGGTATGCATACCAACAAACACAGTTTTAGGCAACCTATTCCAAATTATGCTGTTGAAACATTCATTAGGATTTTGTGTTTGCCCATGCAGACACTTTTTTAATAGATCTGGTTTGGCCAAGTCTCTAAAAATGGGCTTTACCACATTCATTATGGCTGCAGAAAGTGAATGTTTATGAGAATAAACTTCTCCTGTGATTTTTGACCTATTAAAACCACACCATGACATTTCACCTGTGGGACACAGTCCATGACACGGTGATTCATCAGTGGAAGACTTGTGGAAAAATATTGCCCACACTGCCTTCTTCATTGCATCTAAATTATCTTTATTGTTCCTTATTGCTAAACCATAATAAATTTGCAGATTTTCTATTTCTGTCTTTGTCAAACGACCCTGCCCAGTCAACAATTTCCCGTCTTCCAGTTTCTGCCCTCTCATATTTACTGTGAGTTTTCTGAGTCTTGTGCCTAAACGTTTTTGAACATGGCCCACACATTCCATCTTTTCAATTTGTACACTGTCTCCATAAGGCTTACTATTGACCACACTATTGTAGGCTTTGCTGTCCCCATCTCCAAGGTAATAAAGGTATCTGACACCTCTTGTGGATACAGATCTTTCAAAAATATTTTTAACTCCAACAACCTCCATTCCCCCACTTGCCCCTGAATAATTAGCAACACAGTTTTTCTTGTGTTCTTCTTTATTCTTTGTGACCTTACATTGTTGGCAATATTTTGTTATAATATCAACATCAACTACCTTCCCCGTGTCAATGCTTGTTGCAGTAATTACACCATTCAAGGAGGTGTGTCCCCTTTTTCTGCCAACTACCATCTATTGCAACAGCAATGTCTGTAATGTCTTCGTTTTCAACCACAGCTTCCTTCACTGCTTGTTGCATGCTGCTTTCACTAACTTCAACCACAGCCTTCTCTAATAATGCTGTAAGTTTTTCAAACTTTCTGGGTGGTGGATGCAAATTCATCACTGCACAAAATGTTCTTCCAGCAGACATACCTTTCCCAATTGATCTGAGTGCATACACAAATCTGGTATTCACTTCAAAAGAACTTTTTGGCTCTGGTTTTGAAGATGACATACATGAAGCCACTGCTGAACAATTTTCACAAATTATGTCTAAAGGTATTGCTAAACCTTTTCTCCCACTTTCACTTTCCTGAATCTTTACACATTCTGAATTGCCACAATGTTTACATTTCACAAATTTGAACACCATATCTGATAATACTTTTAGGTCAATAATGATATTAGTGGATCCCTTTTCAGACGTACTAAATTTATTGTACTCATCTGTCAAAGGTGTCAGTTTCTTTACACTAGCACATTTTGTATCAGTACAACGCAACGGTGTCACCATCTCTTCTGACATAACCTCACGAACTACAGTATTGTTGAATTGGTTTCCTTTAAATTTTCTCTTCTTAAAAACACCTTTTGGCTTTGTCATCTTGTAAAGCTTGAAAAGCGAAGAGAGAGAATCAATCCAGAAAACACGATCAAAATACTTTGTCACAACAAAACTCACGAACCACCTATATAAAACACGTTTTCCACACCACACAAAAGCATTCAAACAACAACAAATGAACATCACCAGGCAGCAGTGTGCCGCAGCAGATTAGCCAACTCAAGGAAATTGAGAAAAAAAAATCCCTAGAAGCTGAATGTCTATTCAAATTTGAAATTTTTAAATGAAATGTCAAAATGACATAAAAGTGGGCGTGGCACTCTGTTGCACGGGTATGAAAATAGGCCAAAAAAATTTTTTTCGGCGTAGTTTCGATATGAAGGCGTAGAGAACACTTTCAAGTGTCAAATTAATACAAAAACTCAAAATCGATTTTTTGGACTCAACATCAGGGGGAGGTGGCCTTAAGAAGGACAATTCTTGAGGTATCTTGTTCTATTCCGTGTAAGCATATTTATTCTTTGGTGGGCGATCATCAGAGTACAATTTTTAAAAAACTTATTTTACAGTAGAGCGGAACAACTGTTCCAGTTCGTACTTTGAATATTAAAAAATATTTGCAATGTGCAGAAAAATAGTGTTTTAGAATAGGATTTGAGTTGTACACATTTTGGCATAGATATCAAGGTGATGTTGACAAAAAGAAAATATTCCAATTTTACAAAAAAATTACTTGTACTCTTATGATCGCTCATTAAAGAATTAACAAATACAGTTGATCAAAGTAATTTAACGATGTAGTACAATAAAGCTTTCATTTGAAGCCAGAATAGTTAAGATACCCATCATAGTTGCTGCAATGGGAGGGATAGGTACAGTTAAGTGTCTTCTCTTGAATATCATCCCTCTACTCATGTAGGCTTAAGAGATGTATATGTTTCTGTGAGTGGCTCTATATTTCAATTTCCAGTTTGGTTGCAAAACCAAAAAAAACTTAAATATGAATGAGGCACATTCCTTTGAATTATTTCAGGGTAATGTTATTTTCTTGGTTTAGTTAAAGATTTCTCAGAACCTATCTTTTAATTGAAATTGAAGAAACCCTCAATTAGCAAGAGGAAAAATAAAAGTGATGGGAGAAAAGATTTGAATTGTGAATTTGTTGTAAAAACGCTTTTACAAGTATTTTATGAGGGTGTTATCATGGCCATGACGCGTTGAGAAGTAACAAATTACTTCAACAGCAGATGTGATGCTCAGATCATTTCAGTTATTTGTTTGCATGACATAGTGTAGCCAGAATTTCTCGGTCTAGGGAAGAATGAAAAAATGATTAAGGGGGCAGATACAGCTTACGGCAGTAAAATGTGTACTACTTTTCCACTTTTTTTCCCCTAATAAATATATACTGCACAAAAGTGAAAATGCACTGACACTATTAACTATCTTTCTTCTGCATGAAAAAAATAGTTTTTATACTTTTAAATTTTAAAAACATATTTTTAAATCAAAATTATCCAGTTTTTAGTGCACTGAGTTAGTGTTTTCCTGATAACTTTAACAATTTTGAAGATTTTTGCCTATTTCTTTTTTTAATTTATTGGAAAAACTCATAGGTACAAAACCATAAACTTTTATTTGGATCTCTCAATTTAAAATATTTTTGGTTGAATCTAAAATAAATATACTGATTTTAGTTTTTTTTTTAAAGATTTATAATTTTTATGACAAAATCTATTATGCTGATGTGTATGATTTTTTATGGTTTTGTAGATAATACTTGTATATAAGCATCCTAAAAGTTTCATTGCTTTAAGATAAATAGTTTTTGAGTTATGAGGGAAACGGATGCTAAAACAGTAATTCTGGAAAACAAGCGTCAAATATTGGTTCATGAGTTTCGCTTACCTTATTACTCTAATAGAAATTAAAACTCCCCTGCACCATATGTTCTTCCTTCTAAAGATGATTTCTGGGCTGTTTCTTCCAATCTTAACCTCTTCTTGCATTTTCTTGCCTCTTTGGTTGAGTCTTGCTTCCTTTTCTCAGCAGATTGTATTCGGACTGAGTCTTCTAGATTCATGGCCAGTTCACAAAACTTTCCAGGTTCAACTCCTAATTTTTTAATTACTTCTAACCTACTTTTCATCCCATCATTGAATGTCATGACAGCATCATTTGTAGCAATTTTGATTATATTTTTCCCACAAAATCCAGATTTAGGGCAATTTTTCCAAATTTTATTGTTCAAAGACTCATTCGCATTTTGAGTTTTTGCTCCAAGACATCTTTTTAAGAGTTCTGTGGCAACTAAATTTTTAAATACAGGCTTAATGGCTTCCATGACTGCTTGTGGCAATGTATTTTTGTGCTTGTATTTATCCACAGTTCCATTAGTTACTGCGCGTTGATAGGGACACCACGAACTACCTCCTTTAGGGCACAACATGTGCATGGGATTGGAATCTGATGAACCTTTGTGTTGCCATATGGCCCAAATAGCTTGTCTCATGTCACTGACAGAATTAGAATTTTCCCTAATTGCATTACCATAGTAACTTGTCAATGTATTTATTGCAGTATCTGTCAATCTACTTTTTCCACAAAGAGACCTTCCGTCAGAAAGTTTTTTACCTTTCAATTCTAGTTTTAATTTTCTTAATTGAGTCCCCATCCTTTTTTGGATGTGGCCAACACATTCAATTTTCTTCAGAGGTTTATCAGGTCCATAAGGTGCCAGCTCTGACACCGCCTTGAAAGACTTTGTATCGCCATCACCAATATAATGTGTATATTGAGCACCGTGTCTGACCTCTGAGCGAGCAAATATTTTCTTCATTCCTTCCACTTCCATAGAACCTGCAGAACCCTTATGATTTATTGAACAATTAAGTTCATGCTGCTCTACCCATTCTGCATAGTCAGGAGAATTTTTATTTCCTTTCCAACCTTCACAACCCTTACAAAATGAGGAGAGCACTTTAGTATCCAAAACCTTCCCTGAGTTGCTGCCAATCACAGTACATACACCATACAATGATGTGTGTCCTCTGGTGAGCCATGTACCATCACATGAGACAGACAATTCAGTGCCTTCACTGTGAGCAATTTCTTCTGCTGCAGCATTACTCACACATATTTTCTTCACAGTCTTGGTAGCAATGTTAATCTTGGCATTAATGAGATTGTATGTTGGTTTTTTCACAGGTGGTCTCATATTCATTAAACCACAAAATATTCTAAGACCTGCTAAGCCTTGCCCAATACATCTCATAGCATACACTGCTCTTCTATTGACACTGTACACATTTTTTGTCTTGCCAATCATGGAAGAATTGCTGAAAGAACCTATCGTTCCACACTTATCACACAAAATAAAAAATTTGCAACCTAATCCTGAAACATTGTTAACTTCAAAATTGACTGATCCACCACAAACACACGCAAGACATCTTTTCAATTCAGCAATCATTATTCCAATATCCACTATTACATTCCCTGTAGCACCATCATCACTCGAAGAACATGTTTGGGAACTGACATTTGTAAAAGAAAGTTTTTAGCAGATGCGCTAAATTTTTCACTAATATTATTTGTGGAAGTTTCTTTGGTTATGTTTACGTTCCTGTATTTATTCCCGCGAAAACGGTTGTTTTTTTACACTTGTAAGACACTTTTCTTTTCCCCATAGTAACAAAATACTCTGAATCAATGAATGCACGTCACCAGAACACAAATCAACACAGAAGTACTGTACATACACGCCAATACACACACATAAACAAACACGCGTGGCTTTGTTTACGAACTGCTGAAGACAACATGGCTGCCAGTATGAGAAATTACGCGTTCAAATTCTAAAGAATGAAAAATTTCGCGTACTAATCATGAAAAACGCCGACTGCAAAAGTGACAGTGGGCGTGGCACTAACTGACAGATGACAGATGTTGCAGCGTCATACCTTTTAAATCATAACTCGAAAACTATGGCAGATAAGGAAATAATTCATCCACCAAATTAAACCTAAATAGTCAGAGAATGAAGAAAAAAATATTTTCAAAAATCGAAAATTTTAAGGTTTAAAGGTGTATCTGCCCCCTTAAGTATGTGGACATTTTTTTGTGCGAGATAGTTTATCTGTAATGGAGTAATTAACTGCAGTCCTGATCAGGCAGGTTTGAAAACGTTTTGACCCGTGTGGTTGATAGCCTTCTTTTTTCAGGTTACACATAATTAAGTGTGTGGATTAGTGCCAAACTGCCAAAATTCATTGTGCACAAGTTAATTTTTATCAATGGCAGCATTACTGAAGAATTCAATTACTACCGTCACAGGTTTTTTTTTCTCCTTGGGACAATTACTGCATTTCTCTTCTCATTCTCTCTTTTCATTACGTGTTATGTGCATCTTCCCTTCACCAAACAGGCCCTTCAGGGTTATTCTCAAAAGCACCAGAGCCAGCATAGAGCTATAGAACTATTTTATGTGATCATCAACATTGGTAACCTCCTTTAAAAGTGATGTAACCAATTTTCTATCATCCAACAACCTTTCAGATGAGTTCTCGTCTTCATATATATCATCAAGATTAGCACGGCAAACATGATCTTTTGATTCAGCATAGAATATTGCAAATGAATTATGAGGTATATCCCACGTCACCTGACCTCAATCCCTGAGTTCTTTCAACATTTAATGTTTATGGCTCATGGACATTTACAAGAATATTATGCATCAACCTGCACAGATCAGCAGACATTTAATACAATTATAACATATTGTGAGTTATGAAAGTTAAAATACACTTATAATATTTTTACATAAGTTCTTTTAGGCTGTATGGGCATTTTGCAGTTACGAATTCTTTTAAGGTCCTTTTAAACAACATTTCTCGTGTGAAGTGGAAGTGTGTTATAGCCCAATGCAGCTGCAAGATAAGACTTTGGCTGTAGCAGTTTTACCAGTGCACACTCTGTAATAAATATTCCTCCCTCCAAAATGTATTATATTCATTGAAATCAATATTCAGTGTGAGATGTTGGTGTTTTATCATAACTGGAAGTGTAAGCACCTTGTTTGCATAAAGAGAGATGACCAGCAACATTTTGTGTTTTATATAATATTCTACACAAGACTCTCTTGGTGTAATCACCCGGTACACATTTACAAATATTCATTAATTTCTCAGGCTGAGTAAAAATTTGTAAATAAGGTGCATTAGAACAAGCATAATTTAGGACTTCCCACTTATTGCTACTATAATATGGCAACTGCTTGGCATCTAATAAGTGCATAAATTTAAACCTAAATGAGCTATTAAATACAATTCTCCAGGATCACTCATCATCGCTTCATCAACAAAAATGATATCATGCACATTATTACTATTTAACTAGTAGGACTCAATTGTAGAATAATTACACTTATTAAAGACATTCCTATATTTTCCAACAGCTCTCTCATAAAGGTCTTCAGTAACTTCAGATGGAACTAGACTTGGACACCCTTTATCAGTTTTTTATAAGAAAGATTCTGTATAACTTGTGTAAAAGTTGAATAAACAGCGGAACTTTCGGCCTTGATTTCTCTATAACCCTTTGACTCTGTCACAGTCATAGACCTGAGTACTTTTCGTAGTATATATCTGCTTCTACTATTTGCTCACATAACTGCTCAGCAGAACAGCCACAACATCACCCAGTGCACGTTTACTAATATTTATAAATTTCTCAGGATAATGAGTAAAAATTTGTAAATAAGGTGCACTAGAACAAGCATAATTTAGGACTTCCCACTTATTCCAGTTCTCGAGGATGACTCACCTTGGTTTAAGTTTTAAAATACATCCGATGCTTTTCTTTTGTGCCTTCATTAGTCAGTTTGTGTTCATCTGTAAAGTTCCTCCCCAAATTTCAGTTCCATACTTCAAATGTGAATAAGTTAGTCCATAAAATAGTTTTTAGCATTGCAGTATTGAGGTACTTGGAAAAATTACTTGATAAGAAAATATTTAGGGTGCCGCTCCAGTGAATCTATGTGCTTATTAAAGGATAATTTCTGATCAAAAGTTTCCCCCAATAAATGTACAGCACGATATTTTTGGAGACTGATCATCATTCACTTCAGGTAGTAATTCATCATTTGATTTGGGTGCAGTCTTGCCGTGATTTCTGGAAGCCAGCAAGGTCTTTTTCCAATATATTTTTTACCCTTTTATTACAAGAACGGGACCCTTTTATTACAAGAACGTTTTGCGTTCCTGACAATACCAAATTAGTTGTTGCTTATTTTTCTTCAGGTCGGTAGGTGAATTTCTGAAAATGGAGGGACAATCTGGGGTGAAAAATTAACGTTCACATTCTTTGCTTTGACCGAATGTGTGCTTTCATTTGTTTTGATGCAAATTTTTGTGTTTTTTGTACAAATAGAACAGTTTTCAACCATGATTATGAGGAAATACTAAATAAAGTATATTATCTTTTTCAAGAGTTTAGGTCAACTGGATAATTGGTCGTATATTTGACCTTCATCAGGGCTACATAAAAAACATATATATAATACAGCATACATACAGTGCTCATGTCATAACTACACGTTGGTTTCACAATAAACATTGGTTTATATTTCATACATATAATATTATTGTTGGAAAAAGAAGAAACGGTAATATATAACCTGAGTGTTCGCATTCTTGTTACTTACATGAAATGGTACACAAATGTTATAAAAGTTGCTCATTTCGCACGTGTTGTGTGTGACGTCCCTTCCGATGCGAATGCTAACTGATGAGCGTAATTCAGCGTAGGAGGGGTTGTCACGTGAGAGATGATCAGAGTGAGCGGGAGAGCGGGAAGGGGTTTATGAAGTGGGAAGAGATACAATCATAGTAATTGTGAGAGATATGAGTTTAATTAATTGTTTCATGCTGAAGATCACTACATATATTTGAAGGTACACAGGATAGTAATGAGAGAGAGAGGAGCGCAATGGAGTATGACAAGGAATGTCGAGTACATTCGTGTCGGCGTCCGCTGGCTTACCATAGCCTCCAGTTCTCCGGCGGACATGGCGTCGTTCGACATCGTAGGTTGCTGGTTTCCTGGCGAAGTGATGGCGTGGTGTCGCTTCTGTGGTAGGACTGGCCTGTCGGTGTTTTGTGAGGGCCGTTTATATAGGCGCTCGCTAATTGAGGGAATCTTTGGAGAACGTCATTTTTAGAAAGTGGATTTTCCCCAGGCAGGTGTCATCGTTTCTAAATGCGATTTTCCCGATGCTTCTGCTTGGCCCGCAAGATGATGAAATATACGTTG
Organism: Acheta domesticus; assembly: GCA_031308135.1. NCBI lineage: Eukaryota > Metazoa > Arthropoda > Insecta > Orthoptera > Gryllidae > Acheta > Acheta domesticus. The sequence goes on from JAHLJT010002630.1 coordinate 120,148,749, forward strand.
AAATAGTTTATAATAATTGTACTTGTTTTGGCGTTGAAATAGTTTATAATAATTGTATTTGTTTATGGGAGCAATTTTTTCAATGTGTTTTTAATGAAGCTAAAACTTTTTGGTTTCTTAATCGATTTCTAAGTTTACAATAAAGAAACCCGATTTCTGGGGTTCTCTGGGTACCACCCATTTACACACTTGGGCAATTTCCCTGCCCCGGTTGTATAACCGCAAGTGAAAACTTGTCGGTGTCCAATGATTAACTGATTTTCACGGATCACGTTTCCATCCAGTATCTTGAGTTCGAACACGGACGGTTGTCCGCGTCCGCGCGGGGCCGGGGTAAAATTATATAATGAAACAAGGCCGTCCTCGTCCAGATCAATTCTGAAAGGAGGCCAGCATAGCTGCCTCGCTAACTCTGTTTCTGCAGTCGCCTCTGTATCTGGGTGTTGCTAAAAGGGAAAAAACTTGACGTTTCCATCCAGTATTTTCAGTTCGAACACGGACGGTTGTCCGCGTCCGCGCGTGGCCGGGGTAAAATTATATAATGGAACAAGGCCGTCCTCGTCCAGATCAATTCTGAAAGGAGGCCAGCATAGCTGCCTCGCTAACTCTGTTTCTGCAGTCGCCTCTGTATCTGGGTGTTGCTAAAAGGGAAAAAAACTTGACGTTTCCATCCAGTATTTTCAGTTCGAACCGGACGGTTGTCCGCGTCCGCGCGTGGCCGGGGTAAAATTATATAATGGAACAAGGCCGTCCTCGTCCAGATCAATTCTGAAAGGAGGCCAGCATAGCTGCCTCGCTAACTCTACTGTTTCTGCAGTCGCCTCTGTATCTGGGTGTTGCTAAAAGGGAAAAAACTTGACGTTTCCATCCAGTATTTTCAGTTCGAACACGGACGGTTGTCCGCGTCCGCGCGTGGCCGGGGTAAAATTATATAATGAAACAAGGCCGTCCTCGTCCAGATCAATTCTGAAAGGAGGCCAGCATAGCTGCCTCGCTAACTCTGTTTCTGCAGTCGCCTCTGTATCTGGGTGTTGCTAAAAGGGAAAAAAACTTGACGTTTCCATCCAGTATTTCAGTTCGAACACGGACGGTTGTCCGCGTCCGCGCGTGGCCGGGGTAAATTATATAATGAAACAAGGCCGTCCTCGTCCAGATCAATTCTGAAAGGAGGCCAGCATAGCTGCCTCGCTAACTCTACTGTTTCTGCAGTCGCCTCTGTATCTGGGTGTTGCTAAAAGGGAAAAAAACTTGACGTTTCCATCCAGTATTTTCAGTTCGAACACGGACGGTTGTCCGCGTCCGCGCGTGGCCGGGGTAAAATTATATAATGAAACAAGGCCGTCCTCGTCCAGATCAATTCTGAAAGGAGGCCAGCATAGCTGCCTCGCTAACTCTACTGTTTCTGCAGTCGCCTCTGTATCTGGGTGTTGCTAAAAGGGAAAAAAACCTTGACGTTTCCATCCAGTATTTTCAGTTCGAACACGGACGGTTGTCCGCGTCCGCGCGTGGCCGGGGTAAAATTATATAATGAAACAAGGCCGTCCTCGTCCAGATCAATTCTGAAAGGAGGCCAGCATAGCTGCCTCGCTAACTCTACTGTTTCTGCAGTCGCCTCTGTATCTGGGTGTTGCTAAAAGGGAAAAAAACTTGACGTTTCCATCCAGTATTTTCAGTTCGAACACGGACGGTTGTCCGCGTCCGCGCGTGGCCGGGGTGAAATTATATAATGAAACAAGGCCGTCCTCGTCCAGATCAATTCTGAAAGGAGGCCAGCATAGCTGCCTCGCTAACTCTGTTTCTTGCAGTCGCCTCTGTATCTGGGTGTTGCTAAAAAGGAAAAAAACTTGACGTTTCCCATCCAGTATTTTCAGTTCGAACACGGACGGTTGTCCGCGTCCGCGCGTGGCCGGGGTAAAATTATATAGTGAAACAAGGCCGTCCTCGTCCAGATCAATTCTGAAAAGGAGGCCAGCATAGCTGCCTCGCGTAACTCTACTGTTTCTGCAGTCGCCTCTGTATCTGGGTGTTGCTAAAAGGGAAAAAAACTTGACGTTTCCATCCAGTATTTTCAGTTCGAACACGGACGGTTGTCCGCGTCCGCGCGTGGCCGGGGTGAAATTAATATAATGAAACAAAGGCCGTCCTCGTCCAGATCAATTCTGAAAGTAAGGCCAGCATAGCTGCCTTCGCTAACTCTACTGTTTTGCAGTCGCCCTCTGTATCTGGGTGTTGCCTAGAAAGGGAAAAAAACTTGATAGTTTCCAATCCATATTTTCAGTTCGAACACTGACGGTTGTCCGCGTTCCGCGCGTGGCCTGGTAAAATTATATAGATTGGAACACAAGGCCGTCCTCGTCCAGATCAATTCTGAAAGGAGGCCAGCATAGCTGCCTCGCTAAACTACTGTTTCTTGCAGTCGCCTCTGTATCTGTGTGTTGCTAAAAGGGAAAAAAAACTTGACGTTTCCAGTCCAGTATTATTCAGTTCGAACACGTAAACGGTTGTCCGCGTCCGGGCGCGTGGCCCGGGGTGAAATTATATATGAAACAAAGGCCGTCCTCGTCCAGATGCAATTCTGATAAAGGAGGCCAGCATAGCTGCCATCGCTAACTCTACTGTTTCTGCAGTCGCCTCTGTAGTCTGGGTGTTGCTAAAAGGGAAAAAAACTTGAACGTTTCCATCCAGTATTTTCAGTTCGAACACGGACGGTTGTCCGCGTCCGCGCGTGGCCGGGGTAAAATTATATAATGAACAAGGCCGTCCTCGTCCAGATCAATTCTGAAAGGAGGCCAGCATAGCTGCCTCGCTAACTCTGTTTCTGCAGTCGCCTCTGTATCTGGGTGTTGCTAAAAGGGAAAAAAACTTGACGTTTCCATCCAGTATTTTCAGTTCGAACACGGACGGTTGTCCGCGTCCGCGCGTGGCCGGGGTGAAATTATATAATGAAACAAGGCCGTCCTCGTCCAGATCAATTCTGAAAGGAGGCCAGCATAGCTGCCTCGCTAACTCTACTGTTTCTGCAGTCGCCTCTGTATCTGGGTGTTGCTAAAAGGGAAAAAAAACTTGACGTTTCCATCCAGTATTTTCAGTTCGAACACGGACGGTTGTCCGCGTCCGCGCGTGGCCGGGGTAAAATTATATAATGGAACAAGGCCGTCCTCGTCCAGATCAATTCTGAAAGGAGGCCAGCATAGCTGCCTCGCTAACTCTGTTTCTGCAGTCCGCCTCTGTATCTGGGTGTTGCTAAAAGGGAAAAAACTTGACGTTTCCATCCAGTATTTTCAGTTCGAACACGGACGGTTGTCCGCGTTCCCGCGCGTGGCCGGGGTGAAAATTATATAATGAAAACAAGGCCGTCCTCGTCCAGATCAATTCTGAAAGGAGGCCAGCATAGGCTGCCTCGCTAACTCTACTGTTTATGCAGTCGCCTCTGTATCTGGGTGTTGCTAAAAGGGAAAAAAACTTGACGTTTCCATCCAGTATTTCAGTTCGAACACGTACGGTTGTCCGCGTCCGCGCGTGGCCGGGGTGAAAATTATATAATGAAACAAGGCCGTCCTCGTCCAGATCAATTCTGAAAGGAGGCCAGCATAGCTGCCTCGCTAACTCTACTGTTTCTGCAGTCGCCTCTGTATCTGGGTGTTGCTAAAAGGGAAAAAAACTTGACGTTTCCATCCAGTATTTTCAGTTCGAACACGGACGGTTGTCCGCGTCCGCGCGTGGCCGGGGTGAAATTATATAATGAAACAAGGCCGTCCTCGTCCAGATCAATTCTGAAAGGAGGCCAGCATAGCTGCCTCGCTAACTCTAAGCTGTTTCTGCAGTCGCCTCTGTATCTGGTGTTGCTAAAAGGGAAAAAAACTTGACGTTTCCATCCAGTATTTCAGTTCGAACACGGACGGTTGTCCGCGTCCGCGCGTGGCCGGCGTGAAATTATATAATGAAACAAGGCCGTCCTCGTCCAGATCAATTCTGAAAGGAGGCCAGCATAGCTGCCTCGCTAACTCGACTGTTTCTGCAGTCGCCTCTGTATCTGGGTGTTGCTAAAAGGGAAAAAAAACTTGACGTTTCCATCCAGTATTTTCAGTTCGAACACGGACGGTTGTCCGCGTCCGCGCGTGGCCGGGTAAAATTATATAGTGAAACAAGGCCGTCCTCGTCCAGATCAATTCTGAAAGGAGGCCAGCATAGCTGCCTCGCTAACTCTACTGTTTATGCAGTCGCCTCTGTATCTGGGTGTTGCTAAAAGGGAAAAAAACTTGACGTTTCCATCCAGTATTTTCAGTTCGAACACTGACGGTTGTCCGCGTCCGCGCGTGGCCGGGGTAAAATTATATAATGAAACAAGGCCGTCCTCGTCCAGATCAATTCTGAAAGGAGGCCAGCATAGCTGCCTCGCTAACTCTACTGTTTCTGCAGTCGCCTCTGTATCTGGGTGTTGCTAAAAGGGAAAAAAACTTGACGTTTCCATCCAGTATTTCAGTTCGAACACGGACGGTTGTCCGCGTCCGCGCGTGGCCGGGGTGAAATTATATAATGAAACAAGGCCGTCCTCGTCCAGATCAATTCTGAAAGGAGGCCAGCATAGCTGCCTCGCTAACTCTGTTTCTGCAGTCGCCTCTGTATCTGGGTGTTGCTAAAAGGGAAAAAAACTTGACGTTTCCATCCAGTATTTTCAGTTCGAACACGTACGGTTGTCCGCGTCCGCGCGTGGCCGGGGTGAAATTATATAATGAAACAAGGCCGTCCTCGTCCAGATCAATTCTGAAAGGAGGCCAGCATAGCTGCCTCGCTAACTCTGTTTCTGCAGTCGCCTCTGTATCTGGGTGTTGCTAAAAGGGAAAAAAACTTGACGTTTCCATCCAGTATTTTCAGTTCGAACACGGACGGTTGTCCGCGTCCGCGCGTGGCCGGGGTGAAATTATATAATGAAACAAGGCCGTCCTCGTCCAGATCAATTCTGAAAGGAGGCCAGCATAGCTGCCTCGCTAACTCTACTGTTTCTGCAGTCGCCTCTGTATCTGGGTGTTGCTAAAAGGGAAAAAAACTTGACGTTTCCATCCAGTATTTTCAGTTCGAACACGGACGGTTGTCCGCGTCCGCGCGTGGCCGGGGTAAAATTATATAGTGAAACAAGGCCGTCCTCGTCCAGATCAATTCTGAAAGGAGGCCAGCATAGCTGCCTCGCTAACTCTACTGTTTATGCAGTCGCCTCTGTATCTGGGTGTTGCTAAAAGGGAAAAAAACTTGACGTTTCCATCCAGTATTTTCAGTTCGAACACTGACGGTTGTCCGCGTCCGCGCGTGGCCGGGGTAAAATTATATAATGAAACAAGGCCGTCCTCGTCCAGATCAATTCTGAAAGGAGGCCAGCATAGCTGCCTCGCTAACTCTACTGTTTCTGCAGTCGCCTCTGTATCTGGGTGTTGCTAAAAGGGAAAAAAAACTTGACGTTTCCATCCAGTATTTTCAGTTCGAACACGGACGGTTGTCCGCGTCCGCGCGTGGCCGGGGTGAAATTATATAATGAAACAAGGCCGTCCTCGTCCAGATCAATTCTGAAAGGAGGCCAGCATAGCTGCCTCGCTAACTCTGTTTCTGCAGTCGCCTCTGTATCTGGGTGTTGCTAAAAGGGAAAAAAACTTGACGTTTCCATCCAGTATTTTCAGTTCGAACACGGACGGTTGTCCGCGTCCGCGCGTGGCCGGGGTGAAATTATGTAATGAAACAAGGCCGTCCTCGTCCAGATCAATTCTGAAAGGAGGCCAGCATAGCTGCCTCGCTAACTCTACTGTTTCTGCAGTCGCCTCTGTATCTGGGTGTTGCTAAAAGGGAAAAAAACTTGACGTTTCCATCCAGTATTTTCAGTTCGAACACGGACGGTTGTCCGCGTCCGCGCGTGGCCGGGGTAAAATTATATAATGAAACACGGCCGTCCTCGTCCAGATCAATTCTGAAAGGAGGCCAGCATAGCTGCCTCGCTAACTCTACTGTTTCTGCAGTCGCCTCTGTATCTGGGTGTTGCTAAAAGGGAAAAAAACTTGACGTTTCCATCCAGTATTTTCAGTTCGAACACGGACGGTTGTCCGCGTCCGCGCGTGGCCGGGGTAAAATTATATAATGAAACAAGGCCGTCCTCGTCCAGATCAATTCTGAAAGGAGGCCAGCATAGCTGCCTCGCTAACTCTGTTTCTGCAGTCGCCTCTGTATCTGGGTGTTGCTAAAAGGGAAAAAAACTTGACGTTTCCATCCAGTATTTTCAGTTCGAACACGGACGGTTGTCCGCGTCCGCGCGTGGCCGGGGTAAAATTATATAATGAAACAAGGCCGTCCTCGTCCAGATCAATTCTGAAAGGAGGCCAGCATAGCTGCCTCGCTAACTCTGTTTCTGCAGTCGCCTCTGTATCTGGGTGTTGCTAAAAGGGAAAAAAAACTTGACGTTTCCATCCAGTATTTTCAGTTCGAACACGGACGGTTGTCCGCGTCCGTGCGTGGCCGGGGTAAAATTATATAATGAAACAAGGCCGTCCTCGTCCAGATCAATTCTGAAAGGAGGCCAGCATAGCTGCCTCGCTAACTCTGTTTCTGCAGTCGCCTCTGTATCTGGGTGTTGCTAAAAGGAAAAAAAAAATTGAAGTTTATATTTTGTAAGTTTTGAAATTTTGAAGAATGAAGGCGTGCAGAGATTTTAATAGAGTGCTACTGAAAATGCGAACGTGCGTGAGAACCGAAAGTCACGAGATTAAAGTTCTAGTTACTCATAGACTCCTAGCGGAGTGAGGAAAGTATAGCGTGCGAAGGAATCTGAAGTCTAAGAAATGAAGGTTTTAATAAATTAATGGAAATACAACCAGCCAAAATCTAGAGAGATCCAACTACGAAGACTCTTTTGACAATTTCCCTTTCGAAATAAAATAAAAAATAAACCTCGGGTCGATTGGTGTAAAGGACCAACCGCACGTCTCCTCAAAACAATCGCGCAGCGGCTAGAAGTTGATGTTCAGGTCGCGTAACTGAGTGTCCACAGAAATAATTGTTGAAGTTCGAAGTGATAAATGTGCATACAGTATTTATGACCGATCCGTACATTTTTGGAGCCTAGAAATCTTGAACGGTTTCCATCAAGCGCATGTGTTTCTCAGTACACTGTATTAATTTGAAAACCGAATCCGATGCGCATACTTAACCCAAGACGCGTATCGGACCATCATTTGTTGATGAAAGTACGCATTCGTCACAGAAAATAACATCTCCGCAATCTCGATGTATATTTTCTGCAGCAAAAGCTAGTCGAGACACCGTTTGCTCATCTGTGAGCTTCTGTTTCTGAGCAGCACGACTGGGTCTAAGCCTGAATCTCTCAGGCGCCTTTAAACTGTGTGTACTGCGAGGAAAATTAACACTCCGCCTCAGTTGGACAGTTGAACGGTCTTCGGCAAGCAAATGGTCGTCTTCAGCCTCCGTCGAAAACACATTAACAAAATAGTTGACCATTTGTATCAAAATCTATACTCGTCAGCCTGTTCCACAATATTTAATCTGGGCCGCCGTGCATCATGGCCCCGTATTAGATTGAGGTTCAAGGATAGACTGGGTCCTCCGTAACTTCTGATTTTTATACCTTTCCTAGCGCTACCATAACTCCAACGTATCACCTCTGTTCAAACCTTGAAGCGCGAACAAATATTCGAACCTTAGACCATATTCACGAGTAGGAATGAATACTCTTTGCTATGGATAGCAGTATCCAAAACGTTATAATATAAAATGTGTTGTTTTGAAACCCCTCGAGAGACAATGTCGAACGAGAATATATAAATGTTGAAAAAAGCCTCAGTCGAAACCCGCCACGAGACGTTCCAGGGCGACGTGCGACCCCTGACTCCCTCCACTGTCTAATCCAGGCACTAGGGTGCACGCCTTCCCACTCGCTGCAGGAACTCTTTCGATGAGGTGCCGACTTGCCAGGCGCTCTGTTGTTCCCAGAACGCGCGCGGGGGGGCGGTTTCTTCTGCCCGTTGGAGTGCGCTGGAAGTAGTTGTTCAATAAGATCCACTCGGAATTTAAGAGAATCTACTCGGGATCCTGAGTGGTTCTTCCATTTTATGAACGTGTTCAGAACAGTAACGTTCTGTAGTCTTTTGAACATTTTCATGTTCCATTTTTTAGTGTTCTTCCTTTCTATTAAGTAGGTGTGCAAGCATTGATCTTTCAGGTCTACCCGCCCATACATGCGTTGCAGTCTATTACAGATGCTGGTTTCCGCGCTTGTTGCTCGGTCCTTGCCACCATTTTTTTGTTGTCCCTGTGGTACGTGCCGATGATGGTGGCAGGTTTTCGGGACATCCACTTCATCACGGAAACTGGGTCGGAATGCTGAACAATACGTTCACCCGCCACGCTTCAACTTCTCTCGTATGCCTTTGGGAACATTTTTTCTGTTTAATCGGAGTGTTCCGACGCAATCAGTTCGTGTGTTTTCTCCCTACCCACGGACCGACTGTGCGGACAACGAAATTGGCGTCTCGGCTACACGCAGTCAAACATCGCGACTTTTCTGTAGTGCTCGGAATTTCTACATCTACGCGAGCACGAGGAAATTGAAGTGCTGTTGTCAGGCTGTTGCACAGTGATTACCGACATCGAAAATCTGGCCAAGACGTAAAAAATGCTATTTGGTGGTTTTCATGTTTAATTGTAAGCTCACCGCACTCTTTGCTTAAAGCGTTCTAGATTTCAAACTGGATTTTACCCCCAAAAGTTTCGATCTTAACATGCGATTTTTGATTCTCAACACTCCCAGTACCCGAGATCTGTGCAGGCTCCATTTCTAAGATCCGTTATTAAATAAGGAAACTAGTTATTGATGAAACGTGCTTCATCCTGAAACTTGGCGATGATGCCAAACTGCATTATTTATGAAAAGACCTCCGTACTAGGGATTACCGTTCCAAACCACAAGAGTTGCCGCATCTCGCTGCAACTGGATTGCTGTCACGTGTTTGAATAAAGGAGTTTTTAAGCCGTTTAATAATTTTCTTATGATACTATACGTAATTGCTACAATTTATAAATAAAAATTACGTTTCTTTATGCTGCTTCCATTCTCATAATTATTGTCAAAATTCCCTTACATTATCGATAAAATTTGGCAGAAAAAGAAATAAAACACAAAATGTGAATTTCTTTTCAAAATCGGTAATTTTATTTCTTGAAATTTGCGACTTTCATATTAGTTTTCAACCCAAAACCCGTCAGTCCCAGAGAACTTTCCAATTAAACAATGGTTTCACATTTGAGGCAGTGCACAGTGGGGCAAGAGGGCCTCGTTTCTGGCATTAATTCGAGTAACACCTATAACCTATAGTATTGTATATCACTGTAAAGGGAAATTAATGTTGAAAGAAGTGGTGTAACTTTCAATTCGATATCTCTTCCTCTGACAAAAAATAGGAGATTTTTAGGAAAACGTATTCTAAATAAAAACAAATAACGTTACATTACGTTTTATTGAGGAAGAGCAAAAAATGTAAGGTTTTACTAATTACGTAAATTAAAATCAAATATAAATATAGTGAAATTATATTTAATCGTGAAAAAATCATCATCGCTATCAGTAGTATGAACTGTGTCATCGCAATCATATCTGCGGCCCTCTTGATTTTCAGAATGAACAGTGTTGAATGTGGATAAACCAGTGGTTCTTGACCTTCTTTTGGGAGGCTTCTCATTTTTCTTAGGTAATGTTCTCTTGTTGGTGATAAGTGGATCTGATCTTATGAGCAGTAAATTGAAAACATTACTATTAGTTTTTTCACGGGAACATTTTCGGGAGAAGTGCTCTCTGTTTCTCTTAATATCTCTGTTGAGTGCTTCTTGAGCTTCCTCTGTTAATTCTCCAGTTGGAAGCAAAGCTGACGAGGCAATCTCAGGTCCATGTAGAAAGTACTTGTGCAGTGTAGGTGACATGTACCATGGAGATTTTTTAACAAAACACATAGCAGTGTTATGAGCAAAAGCCTGAACTTTTCAACATGAATTTCACAGCCACTTGATACAACAATCATAATTATGTGCATAATTTTAATTAAATTTACATCATTGCGTGTAATTTCAGCAGATCAGGGGTCTGAAAGAACCGTCAAGCTGTATTTCTGGTATATGTATTACCGGATCCTGGTTTTGGCTGATCCACATTCAAACCACTACGTTCTCGAAACACTATCTCAATACGAGATTTAGAATTTTTTCTTTAAATTTTCTTTCCATTTTTATAGTTTCCATTCTTTCTAGATGCTCCTTCTCCAATAATTGTATTGTCTTCCCCCTTTCTACCACCTTTAAGTCACAATCATTTAATTTTAAATCGAGAAGAGAATGTCGCTTTTGTTGGACATCTCTTTTCCTCTTCATTGTCTTAATGGTTCTGGGAGTGCATATGGGGGAAGAGGAGGATACGTTGGTCAGAGGATGTGGTGGCAGAAGTAGTGATAATTGGGACAGGAATTGAAAAGAACGAAGGATGTGTATCAAATGAATAACTTGTTGAGGACCCAGAAGGTAAAACCTCCATCTCGACAATGTTGCCCAGGGGTGCAATGCCCTCATCAGGGTCTCCATCACTTTGAAGAAACACAGCATTCTCAGCCACATCTGCAAAAAGATTATATCTGTTGCATTTCAAAACTGTTTAATATACCCACATCATATATGCCTTTATTTTATGCGTTCTTCTACTTGGTGGTAACTTAAAAATGCTTGATAATAAAAAATGAAAATCCCATGATTTTGAAATCAAATTGAAACTAAAAATATTGTGAAAGTTGATTACAATAATAATAATGTTATTTTTGATGTTTTGTTTCACGTTGATCCTTGTATTTATATAGTTGAAGATACAAGGTTGGGGCGAAGTTGACCATGCAGAATCAGTATACAAACTTCAGGAATATTTGGATTTCATTTTATTGACTTGACGTTTTGTGCAAAATGCTTGCACCTTATCCAGAGCAACCAAAACTTTAAAAATAAGACACGAACAATGAGATACAGTTACAATGCTAATTATGCCATTGAATAAATATTGGATAAAAATTGAATAAAGGAGTTCAATGAATGAAAAAAAATAGTTTCTCAATTATGCAATCATTCAAAGATTCATAAGAGAATAGTTCAGCTCACATAGAATCATCACTGAATCAAATGTACAGTCATAATGTTGAAATGTGATATGTTGTAAAGAATAATTTTCAGTTGTGAAAATATTTCTTTCCAACATACAATGAATGAAGATGAAGTTTCCTACGATATGCTATTATGAAAACAGTGTAAGAAATAAAAATTTGATTGAAGTATTAGACTTGCAAAATTAAATTACAAAACTTGTCAAATTTAGTGCCATTTTACCCACCTATTTTTAGCAAATTAAATGCCTTAACTTCTGGACTCAGCTTGCATTAATGTTCAATCAATTGTTTAGATAGCAAGTTATTTATTATTCCAAGGTCTGACATCTTTTTATTGTTGCACTGTTTAAACTTACCATGATTCATGAAATGAGCACTGGAATCGTAGCACTTTATCTGCGATTCTGTTTGATCCTTTATGATATTTAAAACTTTTCCAGACACTGCAGATGTTTGTGGAGTGTAATTTCCACCGCCAGTTTTGTACATTTCCACCTGGTAAAATGAAGTGATTAGATACATGTATATTTAACATAATCATTGGAGAAATTGCAACTAGGGTGACCAATATTTTACAAACCTCATCATAATTTTCTCCTTTTTGGCTAGCCTTTTTCATTCCATCCCATAGAGCCTTTTAATTGTTTAATGGTCCTGGACTGTCTCGCATGACGCTGGTAGGATTTAGATATTGTAGCCAAGTAGCAAGTTTTAGTTTTGTTTTTTTTAAACTCCATCGGTGGCTTTTGGTTTCTACTATATCTTTAAACTCTCCTACTATATCAATACGTAGATGTTTCTTCCCTCAAATTCACAGAATTGCTTGTTTCTTTTAACTATCTGAGTAGCCATTGTGTTATTAATGTAAATAAAAGTAAACAGAAAGAAAGATATATATTACAATAGAAGATGAAATTAAGAAGACTAATTTATAAATTAATATTAAAAATCGTTGTAATACTTAATTTAAAAAAAAAAGCCTAGAGAGACAGTAACAACTACAATTTTTTATTTATTATTGAATTTTCAAAAATAAGAAATTAATATTTAAAATAAAGAATGGATGGTAAATAAATGTTAATACAAATAATAAATGTTAATACAAAGAATAAACTGTACTTAACAATAATTAAATAAAAGTAAACTAATATATGTGTGAATGAATAACATAAAATAAAACAAAACGAAATTGCAATGTGAGCGAAGGCTTTTCCCAGAGGTCGCTGGTACCCTCATTCCCTTTAGAATTCACATTGAGAATTCTGAATCTTTTTTTTTATAAACTCAAAACGGACAAACACTAAAATTTTATTAATATATAAAACCTTTCACTTAGGGTCTTAGTCAGTTCAGCTTGTCTTATTTGATGTCTCCCTTCTGAATTCATGTCTTTTCTGGTTTCTAGTACTTGGTTTAGAGTTTTATGGGTCTTTGGTCCAGGTTCTTAGCCGCTTTCAGTTGTTGAGCGTGATGGCATATTTGTCGCATCATTGCTCTTTGCTCAAGGCCGAAAAAGTGAAACGGGATGACTCCGCTTGAGGTAATTGGGTTTATCACTATTATCCGTAACCGATAGGTGGACTGGTTTTCTGAGTATCTCAGTAAGAATTGGATAAGTTTTATTATTAAGACTTTCCTTTACTTTTTATCTTCCAATCGTACTGGGCATTCTGCCTTGATTTTCAAGTAAAAGTTGTCTGAACGCCTCCCATACTACTTTCAGCATTTTTTACTGAAGTTGGCGGTCTCAATCTGAGCTTCCCCTGTAGTTTAACCCATTCATTTTCTCTTTACCGATAGGTCATTTGACAATTTTTCTTTTCGACATAAATAACCATGTGTCGATTGGTGTAGAGGGACCATCCGCACGTTTTCGAAAGAATCGTGCAACAACTAGAAGTCGAAGAAAACGTGTTGAGGTGAGTGGTAAGATTTCTCCCAATAAACCAAACGTTCTTTGGTTCAGTTATTGCTAAATCGCTTTTGAAGTATCGTTTCGGTAGATTACCGACAGCTCATTTGCATTTTCTCTCTTGAAAAATAAAATAATCATGGGGTCGATTTGTGGAAGGAGCACCATCCGCACGTTTTCCAAGAATCATGCAACAACTAGAAGTCGATTGAGAACGTGCTGAGGTTGAGTGGTAAGATTTCTCTGAATTTAAGAAAGTTTTTTGGGTCAATTATTGCAAACCCCTTTTTTACACTCTTTGGAAGGTATAGTTTCTGTAGATTACCGACAGTTCTTTTGACAATTTCTCTTTCGAAATAAAAGACAAACAAGAGGTGGATTGGTGGAAAGGACCATCCGTACGTCTTCCAAATAACAATCGTGCAGTTGATGAGAACCTGTTGAGGCCAAATGCTTCTTATGCGTTGTATTACACGTGTCGTCGAATAGTTTACATTACAATAAAAAAATTGAAAAACATTGACAAACATATTGCTACTATTTTTTCTGGCATCATCTTCAATTTCGTCTTTGAAATAAATAAAATAATTGAAAAGGACCAACGAATCTTAATAACCAACAGTTATACAGTAAAAAAATACTCCCCAGGATGAGGACGTTC
>JAHLJT010002630.1:120162607-120194447 GCA_031308135.1 Acheta domesticus
GTCTTTCGACAGTCGAAAATAACTACTTCTGTGCACCATGAACTCATCAGTGTCTTTAGAAGGTCGATGATGGAATGATGGATACCATATAATTCCAAAACTATTCAGCCAACTGTGAGGTACAGAATCATAGGCTTTCTGATAATCTATCCAGGTCACTGCTAGGTTCTCTCATTTTTCTTTACCTGACCTCTCTTATTGATGAGATTTGGTGGAACATAAGATGTAGGACCATGTAGGATCAATTTTCAATAGACACCAGGAAGTAATGTTTCTTGTTGATCATTTGTTTTACCTCGATGTTTCGTACACCATGTGTGCACTGTCAATAGGAAATAAAGTTGAAGTCGTAAATTTTTTTTACAAATTTTCGTGATCAAAAATGTAGTACACCGTATGCGGAGTCTACGTTGGGAGCTTGCACGAACCACATGTGCTGGTCGCAGCAGTCTGCGCAGGACTGGGCACAGCCGCCGCAATGAGCACTTATATCCTTGTGAACGTCGCAATTTATTCTTGCTCGTTTTTATATTACCGGCAGTCCTTACACTTACTTTCAACACTTCAGCGAAGATTTGCACATCCTAGTTAGACCTTATCGCAAATAGCGTGGGTGAAGAGTATGACAGTGAAAATAGACCTAGGCAAGCTTCTTTTGTATTAATTGCACAATGCTGCCAGGCCCTAGAGCAGGCTGTGGCACTGAATTTGTTACTGCCAAAGGTATCGTGATGGGATAAATATCTTAAATCTCAGTTCTTTAATTCCGCTGCGGTTTCAATCAATTGTGTCCTTCCGCCGAATTATTTGCCTTTGTTACGTACTTCTGCGATTATTTGTATTAAATAAAACTTCTGAAATATTATTTATATTAATTAATTTACAGTGCCAGATTGTATCAATGCAATTCCTGAAGTGATGTATGGTTTGGTCTTTAAAATGTATTAGTCAAAGTTGACAATTTCAAACAGGCTACTCTTACCATTCCTTTAATTTGTAAAAATCTTGTATCTGATATCATGCAATTATAATGTAGTTTGCTTGGCTAATTAACATTTCATTAAGCGAGAGTTGGTGTGAATTCTACAAGATGTATAAGACGTTCATGTACCATTTATTTGTAATTTAATCTGTATTGTGATCTAAAAGACGTCTCTTACCATAAAATTCCCTTGTGTGAAGTGCCTGTAAGTTATTCCATGGATTTGTAAAGTAGTTTAGGTTCGCTAATGTACATTTCGTCAAGGGAGATTTGGAGGGAATTCTACAAGTAATTTATGAAAGGTATGTTAACATGCTATTTGTATTCCCTGTTATGCAAAGTGAACTGTATAATCAAAAAGTGCTATTTCACTATCATCTAAAAGGCTTATAAAATTCCCCAGAATGTAATGTGCCTGTAACCGATTCCTCGCATTTGCAAGTAATTTGATCAGCCATCTTGAATTTGAGTTGAAATTTAAGTGAATGTTGGAGTAAATCCTACAAGGGTAGTGTACAAATATTTGAAGTATAAGTTCGTGTACTTGAAACTTAGTTGCATTCTCTGTTATGTAATCTGATCTGAATTTGTAATACAACATCTCCGTTCATTTTCAAGAGAGGTTCAAAAACTCCTTGAAGATTTTTTTACTGTATACATTTTGTTGATTATTATTTGTCTGTTTAAATACAGTGCGTCAGGAAACCTCTCCGCGCCTAGCGGAGTGAGGGCCGCCAATTACAAATTGCATTTATGTTGGTAGCAGGCAGATTGCTGGGAAGCAAGTGAAGGCGACACTTGAGCATCTGATGTGATGGTCGACTAGTACGCCAGTCGCGTTTGCTTTTGTTAAAAGCTGCAGCTCATGCTACCAACATAATTTCTGTTGCTAGCTCTCTCGCCAGCCACTGCGGAGACACTTTCCTGGCGCGCTGTATTAAATGTACTGTCGCAATAAAAAATTGTGAAATGGATGACATCTTTTTTTTACCCTTTCATTTTGTTCTATTTTCCCTTTACTTTATCCCCTTAAATTAAGACCCGGTGTAAGAAAGAGGACTACGAAATGTGTCTTCAATGATACCCTGACTCTTGTCATTGGCAATGATCTGTCGAAATGGAGGATTGTCTTCTGGTTTATAATTTTATTTTTGCTGAAGACTTTTCAACGGACTGAAAGGATATTGATGGTTTACACAATACTAGGAGTTTGAAGCTTAATTCAGTTTTACTTGCCCGAGTATTTATCATTAGAGACCGGAAAAATTTTCCTGTCTCTAATATACGTCAAAATATGTACATAAATATGTAATGAAAACGATATGGAATAAATACGTAATATCGGATGTAATAGTAACATTCTTCAGTTAAAAAGCCATTTACAAAATACGAAATTACATCTATAAACGTTTTAAAAACCATTGTGAACCAGTGAGGCACACTTTGCATCATGCAACTTTCCCGTCAGTAGTAAAAGCTTCATCCATTGTTATGCAAGACCCTAGTTTAGCAGCCAGACTAGACGTAATAGAATCACCAATTTTTTTCTGAAATTAAGGTTGAAGGTTTGAAAACACGGCGTCGATACTTTTCACACCTAGATTTCACTAATGAACCATAAAATGCTGATATAAAAAAAACTTTTCATAAAAATATTCAATAGAATTGAAAAAAATTGATATAATAAAAAAATGTGAAAATAGCCAAATATGTAATATAAAAATACTAAATATGTAACGGAAAAAATTGGATAATGTGTAGGAGGGCGACGATTCGTCAAGATTACAATTTTCAGATGGGTAAGAAGACAAATATGTAAATACATAAAAATCATGTCTATCGTATTCATGTACTCAGGAAAGGTACGATTTCTGCCCAAAGTGTGTCCCTGCTGTGGAACTGCCCCATCTCTCCGTGCTGCTTCGCCTGATCCTGCCGTGCCCGCTTCCATCACCGTTGCCATCATGCGGACAATTGCACACCAGTTCAGAAGTGCAGTGGACGCTCGTTAAAAAGCACAAACGCCACCTAAAACTTACAAGGCATACTTTCTAGAAATACGCAAGACTAGCGCACCCGTGTGAGAACTCTCGCATGCTATACTCCACCCTGTTATTTTTCTATTTCTATATTAAGCCTGAAATGTACTTTTTTTCATGACAGGCTTATCCTCCGTCACTTGTTCTACAGGCCACCTTGTAATTATTAACAATACAAATCACCCTTGCCAATACAAACTATTATTTAACTTTATTATCGAATAAAAAGGTACACCCCTGTAATTCCAAATAATTAGTAACTTCACATATTGTTGCAGATTCTACAAGCTCTGAACAGGTGGGTAGAATCGAGAAGCGTCGAACCAGTAATACAATGGTCGAGATCTCATCCTGTAGACCACGGTGTGAGGGTGAGGAATGCTTCTTTGAGGCCTTCGCTTAAAAATGTTAGTTTTCAAGACCCTAGAAAGCTTCGTTTAGGAGTTATTTAACGATGTAGGTTCAAAAAAAATCTCGACGTGCGTAGCGGGTTGCATTTTACACGAATGTGTGTGTGTGTATGTATATATATATATATATATATATATATATATATATATATATATATATATATATATATATGCATGCGTTTTTAAAAACATCCTTCATATTTTTAAAGTCAAAGTGCAATTTGTCACGTCTCCTTGAAATTCTTTAGAGACCTCATTTATGCCGCTAAATATCACATGGTCGCGGCCGTATTGAGCAGTGCTGGCGATCATGCTACTTCTAGCGACATGACCGAGAAAGACGAGAAACGCCGTGAGATATCCCATCTCGAAGACAGCCCCTCACGCGCCAAGAAATCAAAACCCAAGTACAGGCGCACAGCGTTCTGGGATTGACTCAGAGTGTGCGAACAAGTTTTGGCCCACTGTATTATTCCTTCGATTTCGTTGTCTTCTCGTAGTATACTTTTGTAGGTTAAACTGCTTCATCATTTTGATTATAGACAACTCATTAGACACAGTCTCATTAAAAAATTAAACACATTTATTCTTTAATTTTTTAATAACGTTGATAAATGCAAAAAATGTAAAAAGAAGATTGAAGAATAAATGTGTTTAATTTTTGATGAGACTTGTGTCTGTGTTGTTTATAATCAAAATGAAGCAGTTTAACCCATAAAAGCCCACTGTATTAGTAGAAACGTCTCCCACGTGACGCGCAATCAAGCGTTTCAGATTGCAAACATCCGACGTATCAACTAACTCTCGGAGTTAATCAATTAATGAAACAGGCAGTTCGACTGCCCATTTATATACAGGTGAGTTAGGAGGAAAGGTACATGCTTTGAGGGGTGATACTACTGGTATCTGCACAAAAAACTTCTAATAAACGTATGCCCTTTACTTAACCGTTTCAGGGTAAATTAATGAAAACGACTAGGAACGGCAAAACTGCAGGTGACGGTAAATAAAGATACTGTGATGTTATGGTTTGTTTAATGATGCAAATTTCCTCCCAAAATGAGTTCAAACAGTCGAACGTCTTCTGTGCATTTTGCTGCTCTTGTAGACAGGCGTTGTGTTGCTGATCTGAGCTCATTTTTGCATTCCTTTACTTGAGCACAAGCATCTAAAATACGAGCGAGCAGTTCCTGTCTTGTGGCCACTCTGCGCTTGTGGACGTCGCTCTTAAGCCAATTCACAAAGAATAATTCAGTGGGGTAAGATAGGGTGACCTCGGTGGCCAAGCAATGACTTCACGGCCACCGATCCAACGACCAGGACACGTTTCGTTGAGATAGTGGGTGATGTGAATAAAAATGAGTAAGAACTTGAAAGCAATTGCTCACGAGTACCAGTAGGAACAACTACTTCTCAAAAGCGATTGCTTTTTTTCATATGAATAAAACGTTTTGCGAAACTTGGAGCATTTGCTTCTCTTTCTAAGTAATTGCTCACTAACTGATTTGTTGTGATTGATCGATTTTCGTCTGTTTTGTTTGTCTACTTTACCGCGCGTGGTCTTTCCATCATGGCGACGAATGCTTGTTCCTGATGTCGACCGTGTTAGGTTAAGTGGTACAGTTCCGTGCATAGTTCGCGAAATCTTAGGAAATATTCCATCATTCAATCACTACCTAAACACTTACACAAACAATAACTACCTAAACAACCTTACAACCAGCTCACAACAGTCGTGCATAACCTCTCTTGTATCCATTCAATACGATTTGAGTCACCTACAGAGGTTGCTCCGAAAATTCGAAGTAAATGCTTCGCACTAGAAGCAAATTCTCGATTTTATTCATACGAAAAATAAGCAATTCCTCCTCGGCCGAGTAGTTACTCATCAGTGGAGAAATTGCTCAAAATAAGAGCAATTACTCGCGTCTTTTATTCATACTGCTTGAAGCAATTGCTTTGAAAATTCGAGAAGGAAGTAATAGCTCATTTTTATTCACATCACCCGCGGATTCGATGGTGTGACGGTTAGCGTGCCGGACTGTCATACCCAGTTCGCGGGTTCAAACCCGATCGAAGCCGTGGATTTTTAAGGGCGAAAAAATCCTTCGTACGCCTTCCGCGGAGGGGAAGTAAAGCCGGCTGGCCCATGTTAGTAGATTTACTTGCATGTAAAAGATCCTCAAGCCTAAATGACGCCTCTGAGCTAAATTCAAAATCGCCTGCTTCGTCGCCCGAGATAATACCTTCTTTCTCCGCTAGGTGAAAGGAGCGTAGCGAAATTTGCGTGGTCAGACGGAAGAGCGGGCCTGATGGCCCGAGTCTCGCCACGTAAAATAAGGCATTAACTTAACTTAACTTAACTGTGTCACTTGACACACGGAATGTGCAGGAGCTCCGTCTCGCTGAAAGTACATACGAGCTCGTGTTGCCAAAGGGATACCCTCCAAGTAACACGTTTTCAAGAAAATAAAGATACCGTGCTTCATTAAAACGGTTTTCTAAAACAACTGGACCAGTTTACCCTGAAACGGTCAAGAAAAGGGCATATGTTTATCCCGGAACAACATTCCTGCCTCTTTTTTTTCAGTCCAGTGCAAGAAAATGGAGTTTACAAAAATGTATCTTCTGTCTAGCATATTAAACATCGTAAGTATAAAATTGACGTACACAAATAAAAATATTAATAAACAAATGTTCCTTTCAAAAATCCTACTTCTTTATTGTAGAATAAATATAAATAAGTTAGAAATTATAAGTTCTACCCAAAATTTAGTAGAAATCTATACAAATACTTAATTATTAAACACTTAATAATTAAATATTAACATTTTAATTATACACTTTCTGTGGCTTCTTATGACAAAACAAAAAACTTAAGAATGCTGTTAAAATTACTGTAATTTATAGACACCGGAAAATATGTGGAATGAAACGTCAAAATGTGTACATAAATATGTAATGAATACAGTAGAATAGTAATAAATAGGTAAAATCGGACATAATGTGTAATACTAAAATACTGTAATTATGAAACTCATTTACATAATACAAAATTAAATTCATAAAAAAACCCTATACAAATTTTAAAAACAATGCAAAAGTTTTCAAAATCATTTGGAATACACAAGTTGATGCCCACCTGCACCATACAACTTTCCCATCAGTAGTAAAACCTTCACAAACTTATCCAGGAATGTAGTTTAGCAGCCAGACTACACGCAATAGAAGCCATCGTACAAACGGACGAAATCTACGACCAGCAAACAATCACTGCGGCATGGAGTATTCTCATTGAAGTGTTACACGACGGCAATCTCCACAGTTTCTTGGAAATTGAGGTTAAAGGTCACCAAATGCGGCATCAATGATACTTTTCACATCTAAAGGTGAGAATGATCTGTCGCTGACGCGCACTTCCCGCCACTGAGATAACTGAAGCAGGCGCGTCGGACTGTGAGAATATTCGACCGCGTCTTCACGAAGCGTACCTCGAGTAGAGTATGCAGTAGCACGCAGTAAAAATGTAGGAAAAAGTGCTGAATTTTTTGAAAATATTATTTTCATAAAAATATGTAATAAAATTGATATTTTTTTAAGTGTTGAGAAAATACCAAAATATATAAGATAGTACCAAATATGTAAAGGAAAAATCTGATATGTGTTAGGTTGGGTGGAACGGCGATAATTCAAGATTACAATTTTGAGAACGGTAAGTAGAAAGACAAAAAATATGTAATTACATAAAAATCGGGTCTCTAGTAATTTATAATCTGTAATACTAATTTACAGGCCCGGCAGATAATGAGGGTACGGTGGGTAGCTATACCCACAAGAAAAATTCTAGTGGGTAAAATACCCACTCGGAATTTGGGGTAAGAGAAATATTCCATCATCGTCAATTTCCAGAAAGGAACGAAGTTTCTCGGTATTGCTTCGACGCAAAACGTATATACAATCAACTATATTGCAAAATCGGATCGACAATAATGCGATTTTAAACGTTTTTAGCGACATGACCGACAAATTCGAGTTGCAAAAATTGATTAAAGAGTTTATACAAAAAACGCAAAGAATAGCGCTGTTTTTGCAGTACAAAACTGAACTGCTGAAATTACAGAATTATACAAGTATGTAGATGGGATAACAATTTCATGATAAACTTAACAATTTGAAAAAAATATGTCTTGTTTTCTTCGCTTCATGTGCATTTTCAATGGGAGGTGGACGGGGACCCCCTCCCAAGTTAGTGTACCCACTCGGGCTTGGCACCAATCGTCGGTGGTAATTTAAATGTCAAAAACTAAACATTCTTTCCAGATAGGATTGCGTGGAGTTATGACAAGAAAGATAATCATAACCCTATTGTATGAACTGCTGAAACTTTGCAGTTCCTGCCAGCTGATAAGACTACAAGGGATGCGTTCCTTCAGTATTTTAAAATGGGAATGAGTATTGCAGAATCATGCAAGTATCACGAGACCCTTCTTGAATATATTGAAGATATTTGTGAAGACGATTATGCCAGTGGTTGTACAAATCCAACAGAAAGAACAGTGCGCTACCGACATGATCGTACCTAGGGCCTAGGTCAGGCCAAAGTGAAGTCTCATTGTTAGTCATTGTGTATCATATTTACTTTATTGCCTTTTTTGCTGTTTTTTGTGTTTGGTCATGTTCACTATGTAATGTAATTGAAGGGCTTAGCGCATGAAGGTGTTAACTCAAAATTTGTGATTTTTTACTTTTATCGTCAAAATAACTTTTCTGGGAGTTTCCTACCAGTTGCTTTACTAGTTTTTATAAAAATCACTATTTTTCGAAATATTTGATGTGAAGAAGGTGTCAACTCATCGCGCGTAGGAAACGGTGTATGCAAGGTCTCAGAGTTTTCAAGCAAGACGGTGTTAACTCAACAGTTGGCACATTTTGGCACGCAATCGCAAATATTATGTATGACGATATCTTCAAACAAATTCAATTCGTCCTTCCAGTTTTCCGGGTATTGTACCAGTCCCTGAAGAGGGGAGATTAATTTTTGTGTTAACAAGTAGTTTGAGTAAAGTTTTGAATATAATGTAATTATTTTATTTCTACCGAATAATTCAAGTGAGAGGAGTTGTAATATTAGTGAGAAAAAATAAGCACAATATTGTTGTATGATGTTTAACATTACTGCTGATTTCATCAGAAATTAAATTTTAAAAATGGCCAAAAGGGGTTGGGTAATATTGGATGGAGCTTTTTTTATATTATTGGAAATTACGTCTTTTTTATGACTGTGATTTTAATGAAAAGTAGCAAAGCAACTAATAGGAAACTCTTAGAAAAAACGTTTTGGTGGCAAAACTAAAAATTGAGTTAACATCTTCACGCACTAAGCTAAACACCATTTTCAGATTACTTTCCATCAGAAAATATTCCCAGAGTAGAGTTGACACCTTTCTGCAGTGTGTTTCTTTATGTCTCCTTACTGGCAGTAGGTGTCAACTCGAGTTGACACCTTCTTCCAAAAAAGATGTGAATATTTTGTAGTTATATTAGAAGTAAGAGCACATATGTACACCAAATAGTATAGACCAATGAAAGAGAGAAAAATTTAAAAAAGAAATCATTTCAATTAATATTTTAAAAAAGTTCCAGGCAAGTTTACTTAACTTCAAATATCTCTTTTGGGCATTTTCTCAGATAACACCTTCTTGCACTAAGCCCTTCAATTCATTTCAATAGTATGAAATACACGATCAATCAATTGTAATTGTCTCTTTATGTATAGGTGCAGATTGTAAAGATTTCAGGCACTGAAACCATGATAAAAATGTCCTCAATGAATGTGTTAAAATTCGTGTTAAAGAGGCTGTAGAAAAAATTTAAAAAATGAGTCATTGGCAAAAATCATTGAGAAATTTGAAAACCTACTACCCATCTGATTACAATCTATTTGTCCTCCTGAAACAATTCAGATTACCTTTAAAAAGATTATATTATAATAAAATAAAAATGTTTACAAAATGTGATGTGCAGTAGATATTTTAATAAAATTTCCAATTTGCAACCTAAGTTAATTTTAATTTAATTTTGTTCAAAATTGGAAATAACTGTGAGAAAACTTTCGGTTTCAATCAACCCTTTCAGCCTCCTTTGTTTTTGCCACTTTTTACCCTTCCTTCTAACTAAATTTTTTTTAATGGCGCATTACAAATATTGAGACAAGAACAGAATAAAATCCTTGTTTCGTCAATGTGACAATGAACAGTAGAAGAGGAATTAAATGAAATAAAATTGAATAACAAAATAAGAATAACAGAAAAACTTAATGAAACATGTATGTATTAATAGTAATGAAATGAGCATTTGTGCAGTTTACAAAGTGACAAAACGCTTAAAACGGTGGTAAGAGAACGTAAACAAATTTCGCGCTGTTCAGTGCTCCGCGCCCGCTAGCCAATCAGAATACATGTGGAGTTTGCTTTTGCGCCGTGCGTGCAAAAACTTGTTTGCTCTGTGAAGGCGTCACAAGCGCTCGGAGCGGTGTGGCAGGTTGGCAAAATATACTATCTGGAATGATTCTCAACGTGTCGCATCCTTTTTGACTGGGTTCCCGCCGTACACTGCAAGCACGTGATTTGGACCTCTTGCGTTGTTTTTGTCGGCAGAGAATGATGAAAATTTCGTTATTCAGCCGACCAGATTCTCGCATATGTTGTAGACATATACAAAGTAAGAGAGATGGTGCACTCATAAAAGCGGACGAGTAGACATCCGCCCCCCCCCCCCGCAGTCACGAGGCGCGGTGCGAGCGTGTTCATTGTACACTCCGTGAAAGCTAGGAAGCAGGGCCCTGCAACTCTCCATCAAACCCGAGGACAAAGCTCGAAGGTACTACTGTACGCGTCGCTAGTGTCGCTAGGTACAGATTCGCCAACATGGCACCTAAAAATTGGCTAAATGTGAAAAGTTTTTTCTAAATGTTCAATTATTCATAATATATACATATATGAAAGAGCGAAAATCGACGCTATCTTTTACAGTATTACGCGCCTGCTTGAGGGTAATGTGAACCTACGTAGCAGGCACACACGTTTGAAGTATTGTTGGCAGCAGTTCATATTTTAGTTCCTGTAAGAAGGTGCTGCTGGAGAGGGCGCCACTGTAATCGTGTCCACCGGAGAGTATGGATGATCACCACGTTGTGTGGGAGTTGAATGTCCCTGATAGGAAGTCTGTGGAAATTGGAGGAAATATTTCGAAGGAGGCAGGCATGGCCTGGGCATGGCGTCCGCCATAGACAATGCCTTCGAGTGTTCTGTGGTTGTAGACCAGACTGCAGATGCTACAGATCCAGGCAGTAAGGTGAGCTGAGCTTCGTTTTTGTCTACAGTTATATTTGCGCTGATGCTGATATGCAAAAGCAGCGATTTCAAATGTTGCTAACCCAAAGAGTTTATATGCTAACCTTGCTTTGATGGTACATTTATTCATCAATTTAACTTGTATTGGTTGAAAGGTGGGAAGAGGTTCTGGATCTCAAGAAGATGTGCGCAGATTGTACTTCTCTTCCGTACGCCACCCACAGTTTCAATTTTATTTTTGACAAAATAAACCAAATCGTCGAAATGGCGGTGCGGCGAGGAAAATAACCTATGACGATTTGGGAGCTGTGTCTTTTCTACGTTTCTGGATCTAATTTGTTTTACCAGCAAGTTGACGTGATTCGCATTGGTAAGTTA
Source organism: Acheta domesticus (assembly GCA_031308135.1). Taxonomy (NCBI): domain Eukaryota; kingdom Metazoa; phylum Arthropoda; class Insecta; order Orthoptera; family Gryllidae; genus Acheta; species Acheta domesticus. The sequence continues at coordinate 120,173,769 of JAHLJT010002630.1, forward strand.
CATGTGAAAATACTTAGTGTGCAATGGATATTTATTAATATTTGTTGTGAATGGTTTTTAATTTTTTATATGAAATGAAGTGGATTTGTTTGTGAATTGAAATGAACTTCTTTAAAATCTTTATTCAAGATCAGTTGTCATCAAACTGTGTTCAGTTTAAGAAATTACGATAAATTAACTGAAATGAAATAACAACTCAAACTTCTGAACTGGCAATGTTGACTAGGTTCATTTCCTTACAAAGTTTTGTAAGGATGTAACAGACACATCTGTTGATCTATTTACCTTTAAATGAAAACATTAATATGAATATCTTCGTTGTGTATGATGTAACTCGACCTTTAACAATAATTTGGATATGCTTTCTAAAAGAACGTAGAATTTGGTGATGGGGTATCGGCAAGGAAGGATTAATTGTAGTTGCTATCACACTAATTGTTCGTCAGTCTCTATTATTCAGCAACTTTCTTGGCCATATTTTTGACGAACACATTTTTTGAAATTATTGCATTTATTAAACCATTATTGTAATTTGTACATCGCAACATTTGGAGGGTCACATTTGCCTCATCAGGATTAATTGCAATTGACGGTGTAACAGAAATATAATTCAAGACTTGAAATAAAAAAAGGGATGCATGTGCCATTTCTGTTAAAATTACATTTTTTCCAGAATAGCGGTGAATAAATCAACTTCTACAATATAAATAAGAAACTAAGTCCAGATGCGTTTCTTTATAGTGTTGTGGGGTAATTATAAATGGCAAGAAGTGTATGTGCCAATAGGTTAAACATATATATAAACTACTTTTTCTCGAAAGTATGAAAATGACATGTCTCTTTTTATTTTAAGTCTACAGTTGTTCTTTTGGAATCAGGATTTAAAAGTATTGCCCATTGAAAAGAAATATACAATTGTGTTAATGCCTTGTGTAATAGTAATATGATATATTGAATTTCCTTTTGTTGAACTAAGATGCATTGTGTTGTTTTTAGGCATGCAGAAATGGAAATTTTTGGAGTCTTCTTGCTCTGCTGTCATCACCGGAATGTGACCTGGTTGTGTCAGCCAACAAGAGCAGAAAATAGAAAACATCACTTGGCTGCAGAAGTAGTGAGTGCTGAATTTTGGAATTACGTATTGTTCATTTTTTTTTATATGCTTCATATGAAGAGAAGCATTGTCTGTATATGGATTGAACAATATTCGAATGTGTACTTTTGATTGCGTGTTTGTTATGGCTAGTAAAAGCATGCCATGTTTCAAACAAGTCTTCAACTTCCGGACAAAGTTTATGGTTGGGGAAGAAAAGAACTGAGAGTGTTTGGAAGGGAGAATGTTACTATTTGTGTTTCAGCAAGTCTGATGTATTTTAAATGTTCAGCCTCTCAGGTTTTGAAAAGGTGAATTTTAATTTTCTTTCACCAAGAGTGTTTTCATTGTTTTAAATATTAAGCACCGTTGAAAATACAGTAATATTCATTAAGTTATTTTGATTAATATGGTAATATGAAGTTTATCATGATCATTGCTCATGGAAGGAATTGCATTGGTTGTGTGCGTTCAAGTAGACACCTTTCAAAACATTGATAAAGAGCATTAGGTTATTGTAACCAATTTTATTGGTTTCTTAATGTTTGCATGGATTTGACAAAGAAGAGACATTTACATTATTGACCGAATTTATAATGGACAATTACGGGAAGCCTTAAGCAACAAATGATTGCTTAATGAAATATGTTTTGAGGTCCATATTTCATAAACTTGGAATGGCCATAACCTCCTTCTGAGATTGGAACTGTGGCACTAGGAACTGTTTCCTAGGCACTAGGAATAATCTATTTCCTAGAGGTGTTTGTCTGGGAGTGTACACGCTCAATATTTTCCATACAAAGAGCACCCAATTTGAGTTGTGCACTTTTGAAATCAATTCGTATTGTACACTTGCAATGGATTATCTGTGCCTTTTATATACCTTTTCAGCCATACCAAAGAACTCAAAAACATTTTGTGAAACAATCAATGCAGAAGTGAATGCTTGTTAAGAATGACATAAAATGGAGGATTTTGAGAATGAGGACTATTTGCCAATAATGTAGGTCACTTAAGAAAAGCTTTTTTCTAGTGCTAGCTATAAATGTAGATGTAAATGTTGGGTTTGTTCGTGCAATTTTTTGTTCAGGTAGTGATACGATTTGAAGATCATGAGATTCACAATTGGGTTTGCAGATATTTTCCTGTCATTCGAATATGGTACTGTTATGGCAATAGCTTTGATTCTACTTTTGAACTTTAATTGTATTGTATTCAGAGATGGACTGTGTAACTTCTACATAAATCCCCTACTCTCCCATTGGTGATATCTTCTCATGAATCACATGAATTTTATTGAAGTGTATTTTAAAAATGCTTTTAAGAATGTTACGGAAATTTCAAAGAATTAAGGATAGAAGAGTTGCTGAGTGGATCACCCAGCAATTTTTCTGTCTTATGCAATGTTTAACATTGTTGCTCATATATTTTGAGAGATGAGGTCCTTGGAAGTCAAAAATCCTTGAGAACAAAAGAAATCATGATGCTTTCCTCTAGTTTGTGAGAATGAAGATGGATGTGCATTTCTAAGTTTTGCGTTAAGGTATCAGACATTTTATGCATATCGCCCTTTTCCCTGAATCTGTTGGTGTGAATGACACTATCTTTGTTCAATTTAGGGCCTTAGCTTCAAACGTCTCCTTTGATTTTTTATGAGTCTTCTACTTTTATCTTAAACTTAAAAAAATATTTGATATGAATTAGCACAAAATCCCTTAGCAGCACAAATTTTAGTCTTGCCATGTATTGGATCCCAGTCTCCAGTCATCAACACCACTAAATAATCCTGATTGGTTTCTATTTATTTTGTTAGGTCTTCTTAGCCTTGAAGTTAGTGACCTTTTCGATAAGTTCCAGATTAGTGTTGACAAAAGTTAATTGAAACTAAATAAGTAAATAAAAGGTGTTGTTCTGTATCAAATATTAGGCTTAAGATCTTTTCAATAGCATAGCTCTGATGATAGCTATGCTTTTGAAAATATCATAAGCTTAAATATAGTATATTTAATTCCGGACAACACCTGTCATTTATTTATAATTACAAGGTATCTTACATCACTCCAATTCTATTATTAATTAATTAAAACTGTTGATGGGAGGGTAGATAATTTTTCCTGATGGATGAACAACTTTATGAATATATTCAAATGCTTTCTTGTGACCCTCTGGTTAGGAATATCATGTATTTTGTCCGATATATTATTTTAAGAAGGTCAATAGATTAACATCAGAGTTCTGTGTGTTCTTTATTTTTGAGGTTTCGCGCATGTGTGTGTACTCATCTTCAGGAGGTCTATAAAGTTGTATTTTTCACAGTTATTACAGTTTTACTTACAGTTACTTAGTTACATGCTGTTTTTACTAAATACAGTAATTCCATGAGTTTAATTTTTTATTTATTAAATACAAGAGTTCCTACTTTATGAATACTGCCATTTACTATATTGTGCTATTTAATCTTCCATGTTTTATCTGGTTCTGCATTCCACAGTTACATCTTTACCAATATATTCGATTACTGAATTACAATCTTTTTTTGTTTATTTCAGTGGCAATTACCCAATTAATACTTAGAACGAAAGTTACAATGATGATACAAAAAGAAATAAATGGTTACAATGATTCAGACACAACCATGAATCACCTAAGTCAGTTAGCAGATAATTTTTAAACAGTTTTACAACATTGATCTGCAATAAAAGTGATTTCATTCTTGACTCTGTTTATTAGCATATTTGCCCATTCTCGACTTTGGGGCATTAAGGTAAATTTACCAGTAGTGGACACTGTGAGGATTTTTTCTGTTTCTGAAATTGTGGGTTTCTACTTCTTTTGTTATTACTGATGCATATATTTCTTTCTGCACCAACCCTTCCTTTACTAATTCTTTATTACTAGCAGATGAAATGAACATGTTTAGTATTCTTTTTTGTTGTTCTTGTGAAGTTCCAAAATGCGTGTATTGGTGGGGACACCTAAAGAATAGATGGAACGATTGGTGCACAGTGCATGACCAATTAGTGGACACAACATAAAATCAACTAAAATTTCTGGAAATGAATGCTAAATGGATGGTTGTGATGCATTAAAACACTATAACATGAAATCATATAATTACTTTTTATATTTTTTCTGAAATTACAACTGAGCTTGTTTGTAATGAAGCAATACTTATTCCGTCTTCAAATCATAAGTTAAAAAATCATCAACAACCACCAAAACAACATCTTAAAACATTGTTTTGATACGTACTATCAAACCACTATAGACTGCCTTTGTTGCATTGGGAGTATGGACTCAAAGGATTTGTCTTCGCAAAGTGGCAGAGTTCAGTTCACAATTAAGATAACATGAACACTTCACGTGGGTTCACTGGGTTGTAAACGATTTTAAGTTCCCTTGTTTTGTAATGCAGCTGGCGGCGGGCTCTTCAAAGAGATCATCATACTTCTCTCCAGTGCCAGTAGTAATATCATCTGGATGGATTCAAAGATTCATCTTCCGATGAAACCATCACTACCCTCTTTTTGGACTTCTTTGTAGTATTTTTATTGGGAGTTTTCTTTTTTCAGCCTTCTGTTTTATTGTTGCCTCTTTTGTTCTTTTGTCTCTCCAATTTTCTCACTTCTTTCTGTTTTTTCAAATTCCACTTTTTTCTTTTCTTTCTTTTCATTGTTTTTGTGCCATTTCTCAGATGTTACAACTGGCAGGACAAATTCCCTTCTTTTTTTTTATTTGAATTTACATTGGGATGTTGTGTGGGCCAGGACAGAGTTCTCCTGAAGGGACTTTGTATTTTAGATTGATTCACACCAGTCTGAATATCTCCACCGTAACTGTTATCGAAATCATTTGAAGGCAATTGTGATTTATCAAACAATATTATATGTTCTTTTAATATATTCAGAAAGCCTTGCTGATGGCAGATTTCAGGTCCCTCCCCATCAGAGCGATCTGAATCGCTCATTAGAAAATGGGAAACACGACACAACACAACTTTAGAACAGAAGCCTAACACGTGCGAACAAGGCCAGCTTCGTCAAAACATGTCGCCCACGAAAACAGTTTTTTTCTACAAAACACAAAAGTTGACCAATCGCAGCGGACCAGTTAGTGAGCAATTACTCACAGAGAGAAGTAAATACTGTTAAGTTTCACGAAACTTTTTATTCAAATGGAAAGAAGCAATTGCTCATGAGAAGTAGTAGTTCCTACTTGTACCCTTTCTATTCGAAGTTCTGCTTCAGGAATACACACAGATTTATTTTGTGCTGAAGTTTGTTTCTTTCCTGAATTTCCTGGAGTTGGGATAGGTGCCTCCGCAGACATTCTAAGCAGTTTCTCTGGAGTACTTTCTCATTTTTATTCGGTGGAACGTCGTTTCTATATTTAATCAGCCCCACGTTGGTAATGGCCAGTTGTCACGTCGTTCTTTTGTCGGCTGTGCTCCGGCTAGCTCTGGATCCTGCTGGGCGCCTGCGCTCGGTGGATGCAAGAGTGGTCGTTGAGGGTAAAACGTATTTCATGAAACCAATGAACAAAACATTTAATGGAAGTTATTCAGAATACAGTTAACCCTTTACCATTTTATTCAGCTCATTGTCAAAATTAAGAATAAAAATTGGATTTATCAATAGTTTGAGAATTTTTTTGAGCCAATGCGCGACCATTTCATTTTAAAATGTGAGAATTTTTCAAGATATTCAGTTTGTTTCCATTAATTTCGAATTACGTTATTTTGAAGTTATCCGGGTCGAAAGAGTGACTGTTTTGAATTAGGTGGTTGGCAAATGTGGAGTATTCTTGTTTGTCTCCACGATCTGAGATGTTCTTTTAGTCTACTGGAAAACTTCCTACCTGTTTGACCTACATAAGCATAATTACAATTGCTCCATTTTAATAAGTAAACTCCCCTTTTTTCCAGTAAGGGTACAGGGGGTTTATTGCTGGGAAATAATATTTGTTGGGTGTTGTAAGTTTTATAAGATACCTTTATGTAGAAAATCTGTTTCGATTGTCACAACTGGAAGACTTGTAACCATGGGTTTGTTGTTGAGTGAGATTGTCATTTCTTTTCAGTGTAGCATTTTCACTGACCAGCAAACTTTTCTATCAGTGAATTTTGAAAAATATAAAAAATGAATTTCTGTAAGTTACAGAACCAAAATATAAATAATTTACAGAAAATTTGACCATAATAACTGCTTTTTTTCGGTTTGTCCTACTTTCCTCCCTTCTGTTGTCTGTTCTCCTTTTGTAATATTGTTTAGCAATTAGGTTTGCTCTGATTACCAAGTAATAATTAACATTTTTTAAGTATTGTTTTTCATAGAACATCCTGCTTGTTCAGCTTCTTTAATATTTACATTTTGTAAAATTTTGATGAAACTGTTCACATGTGATGTTTCAGAGGAACCATTCTATAGTTACATCTTCCACTTGTTTCATAAGAAAAAAAATTAGATGGATAATTTAAAAATCCTTCATTCAAAACATCTATCATTGGTTCTTTCAAAATGTTCAGTCTTCTTAGTTAGTAAAGAAATGCGCTCTTCACAAGGAGTCCATTTCCTAGCTTCTCTTCCCACGTAACCAGCAACGTAGGAAACAACAGAATCACTGGAGTAGTACATGGTAATTGTGGTCACTATTGTTCGTTCTTGGATATTTTCTCCACAATCCCCATTTTCTATAACTTGATCCATAAGATCAACCCACTTACTAGTGGGTACTCTGCGCGGGGGCATTTAAATGCCCGGCCGTACCCTGGAGCGGGAGCATTTCCCGAGTATTTTCACTACTCGCGCGCAGCAAGTAAACAAAACTCAGTAGCGACTCTAATTTTTAACGATTTTCGTTCACTTTACCGGTAATAATTAAGGAAAGGTTAAGAAATAAGAATGTAAAGAAATTGACATTTATTAAAAGTTATTTACAATAATTTAAAAAATTGTTTTGGTGTGATAGTCTTTGAAGCACGTGTCCACACACAGTCCAACTTTGCATTCTGGACACCAGTAAACAGGCTCCTTTCTTCTTCTTCCATTTTTTGTGCATCCTACGCACTTCTTTTGAGGCTGGGCTTTCTTTCGATGAAGTGCCTTCCAGTGAGTCGCGCGACAGTGTTGTCGGAAGAACGCCTCCCCGGGACTTTTTTTTTCATTTGCGTGCGTTGTTAACACTTTTCTACAAGATCTATCCGGAATTTAAGGGAATCAAATCTGGTTCCAGAGTTATTGCGGCAAATTATCATTGTGGTTCAGTATTGTCACGTTGATTAAACGTTTAAACATTTTAATGTTCCATTTCTTTGACCTCTTTCTTTCGATTTCGTACATCTGCAAGTATTGGTCTTTCAAATCGACTCCGCCCATGTACTTATTATATTCGATGACACTGTTCGGCTTCAGTTTTTCTTCCTTCTTCGTTGTAATCAGCTGCGTTGATGAATCATGAAATGTGCAGATCGTAGTGACAGCTTTTTTGTCCATCCATTTGGTCACTGACACTGAGCCACTGTGTTGCGCAATGCACTCACTGCGCTTGACTTTTGTTTCCTTCACTACTTCCGGTACATTCTTCCTGTCGAGGCGCGGCGTTCCAACGCAATCTGTTCCCCCAATCTTCAATTGTCGCACCAACAATGGGGAATTATAATAGGTACTTAATACTTACTTACTAGCCAACGCCCACCCTTGGCAGGTTAGCCATTTGGTGACGCGCTGACCAGTATAGACGGGCTGTCTCTCTGTGTAAGTCGTCCTCTGCCGAGTTTGTGTTTTCACTCAGGGCAGGGGACATCGGAAGGTGTGTTGCATCCATCTTTGGGCCATTACAGAGCACACAGGCGTCGGTTTCGAAGACCCCTATGCGGTGCAGGTGGCTGCAAGGTAGTCGTGTCCTGTAGTTGTTCTGAACACGGTGACACTCGTGGCTCGGGGTAGATTGTGGGGGATGGGTGTTTCCGTCAGGCTGGACCAAAGTTTTCCAGCGGCGCTCTCGATTCGTCGTGCTTTTACCCAGACATTTATTGAGCGCTTTATGCAGGATTTCGCAGAGGAATACGACTGGTGGCTTTGTGGCTGGTCAAGTGTTGTGCCTTTCTTGGCCAGCTCATCTGCTTTTTCATTCCCTGGAACACCGCACGGGGCGTGAAGTACACGATACAAGCCGGCGCGAAGTTTAAAATCACATTTTAAGGCAAGGAAAAAAAAGCCATTGTATCACCATTGATACCCACGGTCACCAGAGGTTAAGTCAAAAAATCTTAGGAGAAAACAAGGGTTAGTTTATTATTGAGCAGATTTTGATGAGTGGTATCGTGAAAACGGTTTGTGATCTTAAGGTGAACGAAATTATTCAAATTATAATTTAAAAAAAAGACTTAACTTTTACACGACGTACTTTCTATGACTTGGGAATATTGAACTTGGGCATTATAAGTGACTGTTAGCGATTTCTTAGGCACAATTCTAAAACAAACCATTAAAAATATAATTTAAAACAATGATTACTATAATGTTTACAAACAAAGACTTCATTAGTTTGCAATTGTGCTTATATTTACTTGTCTTGATCTGTATTATTAATTTCGAATAGAGTGAAATTGGAACAAACTAAGCAGCCTCCAGCCATGAAAGATAGGTCTATTGTTTTCTTAGGTATTCAGGAACCAAAAAACAAACAAACAATATTCCTTTTCACTGAAAAATGCTTTAGACATATTTTGGCCCGCCGAAGCCGTGATATTCGATGCCCACTAAATTTCAACATGCTCTTGCGCCTAAACTGTACACTTTGAAGGAAAAAGTCCGTAAGATATAATTTGTAAGAAATTTTACGAATATTCCTGTAAGCACTTTGTATTTTTTCTAAAAGTTGCTGAATCACGAGCACAATAAAAAAAAAGTTTGTCAAACTTAACCTAGCTTGTTCTAGCGCCTCGTTCTTTCGACGAAAAAGTATGATAGGTTTCTGTAAGAACTTTTATTTTAATATTTAGTTTTCAATTTGAACATCATTCACTAAGGGCGCATTGTTTGTTTTATGAGCGGGAAATAAAGGAGCATACTCTTTTGCAGGTTTTTCGGAACACAGTTACAAGGTAGCAAAGTTGAAATTCAAATCCATTGCCCCAAAAATACAAAGAACGATAGAGAAAAGAAACTGCTGTATATTTCCTCACCAGACTACCATTTTTGACTGGCCTGAGAGCAGTATCTTTCCTGATGCAGCTGCAAAGTAGTTGGACACAACACAAGGGAAAATATCGGGGCGACAGTATATACAGTAATAATACAAACACTAGGTACAAGTTGAACTTTTATTAAAACTTAATTCTAAGTTAACATGGTGAAGGGTATAATCACAAAACCTCACTCATTTTCAGAACCTGAATGAACTTTCGAGTTTACTTTAACTGGTAGGTTTCCATAAAATTCATGGAACACTGGATTTATTAAGTGTAAAATGCTTACTAAGTCTCCTTTTTTCTCTTTACTTATTGGCAACTGTTCTCTGTACTGGATTGGAGGATTTGATCTTGGATTCTTCAGACCTCTTCTCAGAAAAGAAATGCTTCTAAAATATTCTTCTTCTAAGGAAGTCTTAAAAAGCATAGTGCACACATTTTCATCTTGGGAAAAGCGCATCCATTGTACATCATGCCCCACAAACTTATTGTTTTCATTGTCTTTGGATTTGAGATGCAATTCTTTAGCATACAAGTTCTTGAAATTGAGAAAATCTTCCTGGTTCATGTCCACAACTTTATATTTTTCCCCATAGGCCCTATCAACTGTGACCAATCCCGTGGGTGATGAATATCCATGGAAGTCCTCTTCTTTTGCTTCTCTATAAAGGCATGGACAGTATCACACTCCATATGAGAATGCCCACTTACCATTAATTTGTGGTCTGTGCACTTTATAGTTGGAAGGGCTTGTAAAACAGCAAAACACATAGCTCATATGGGAATTGCGATTTTGGCCAGTACATGTATCAGAATACATAATTAAATGAGTAATATCTGGGGACAAGTGCTGTTGGACATATTTAAACAAACATGAACCAATTTGGTTAGCACCTCTTTCAGCGATTGTCTCATTCCACAGAAAGTTATAAGACACTGCTGTATCACCCTAATGTACAGTTAAATTGTAAGTTGCTAATTGCCGCTTATAAAACATGATGGATGTAAAGAGGTAAGGTGTTTGTAAGGTAATAATTTTAACTGCTTTATTACTTTTTGCTTCAGATTTGTCTTTGGCTTTTGTCTCATAATGTTTGTCAGCATTGTCTTTATGAGTTTTCCAAGAAGATTCCAAACTCAATTTTTCTTCATCTACACAAATTTTCAGTTTTAGTTTTAATTAATGTGTCTCAAGTGTTGCATGCGTCATTGTAAGGCAATTTGAAACCTATATTCATTTCATTGAAAATAGTTCTATATATAGTATAAGACACTGGAATATCAGTGGTTTCTTTGTAGAGAGAAAACATCTTGGCTACATTCAAATTTGGATAAAGGTATTCTTTCTCTCTATGCCTTCTGCTGTAATGAGACTTATACCCAGGAAAACGGTTTATGTGATGGATCACTTCATTTCTTGCCTCTTCTGCAGTTTTATTAGGTGGATTGTGTCGCCCTCTTTGGTTAGTAGCAGTTATTTCTATTGTACTGTTTGTCAGTTTTGCTTGTTGCACTTCTAGGAATCCTGCAGTTAGATCAAAAGTTTTCATAAAACATACTTTACATATCTAGTCATATCTAAATCATTTTCCACTTCAGGTTCTGGCATGTTGTGCATTACACAGAGATTGTACACAGGCATTAATACTTGCACCTGCCTTCTCTGGTGAGTAATGTAAAACACTGTGTTTTAACAGGCATCTGAAGCGTGCTTTCAGCACCCCATTGCAACGCCGAATTGTTGCTCGAGCAATTTTGTGGGCAGCATTAAATCTGTACTCTGGATAGTTCGGAATTGGGTCACGATGAGGTATCATCATCCAGGATCTCAACGGATACCCAGAATCTCCTATCAAAAAATAATCTTGCATTCCTGTTAAATGGAGACCTCTCAGAAGCGTGCAAAGATTGGAATTGTTCCATATGAAGGAATCGTGCGTTGACCCAGGTATTTCATTAACATTTAGAATGTTTAATTCATCATCGCATACTAACTGCACATTTGTAGAGTGGTAGCCTTTTCTATTAACGTGCAAATGTTGTGGGTGCTGAGGGTGGTTTGCTTCAGGAGGGACAATCGCTACTTGGGTGCAGTCAATGCACCACACAATTTTGGAAAGGCAAACTTTTGAAAACGTTTCTCCTTCCTGCATTCATTTCCTGAATGTTGGTGGGGAATTTGACAGAGGTGTTGAACGCCTCCGGGTGGTTCAAAGCAGAAGGAAGAAGGCGCCGACGGTTGTTAATAAATAGATTTAATCAATCTTTTTTACAAAAATAATTGGAAAGTTTTCCAATGCCTCGTCACTCTTCTCTTGGGCCGCTGCAGCTCTCTCTAAAATTTTGAGTTTCTCCTTGTAATACAAGGATTTAATTTGAATTTTTTCATTCGGAAAACGGCTGTATTGTTCTTGAGCAGCACTTGCGCGTGTCAAGTTACTGATCCTCTTTTGGGAATTGATCTTGAGTTCACTTCCCCCCTCACAGTACTCGCGGCGGCCGAAGGTCCATCGAGACAAAAATTGTCCCCTTCAAACGTGAATGCGACGGAGGAGTCCATAACATTGTGCCCCTCTATGCTTATGGGCTTTATTAACTGCAGGATCTCTCTGTCCATTGGAGAGGCGACTTCCTCTTTGAATGGCCCTCCTCCGGTCTGCCTTCTTTTGGCAACATTTTGTGCTTCATTCGTTTTCACTCTACTCCTCATGTCTTGCCAAGCCTGTAAAAGAAATCAATTCAAAATACATTCCAATACACAGACAGCATCCTATTCTAATCAAACGTGTAGAAATTTCACTTAGCTATGCCCTGAAGCAATGGACAAAAATATGCAAAATCGTAGACACCTGCTCCCTGTATTATGGTTTTGATTATTGAAATTTCACGTTTGTGAAGTCTCTGATTTAAATCATTTTCACAAGTATTTTAAAATAAATAATTAGTTTGTTGTGTTAATTTTAAAAAGCTAATTATTGTGAAATGTATCAGAAATGAGCGTGTAAATATAGATATAGATATAAAACTAAAATTCTTATTCAGAAAAATTATAATTAATAAAACATTAGAAGATCAATACATCAATGTGTGTTGTATGTAGTTTTTTAATGAATAAATTCAACATTAGAAAACTTTTCATCCAACCAAACAATTACTGTACATTTTTTCCATGAATTCAACATAATATTTTTTTACCCTACGCAACAATTACTGATTATGCTTAAAAATAAATATAAACAAGAAATTCAAGCCATGCAATACACGTTTTAAAATAATTGCATGGAGAAGCTCTGAAAATGTGTGCTATAAAAGGAGACCGCCAGTGTATTACACTAGAACTCTTCAAGCTAACCTAGACTTTATATGTATAATGTTACTGGTTGAAATTATTTAAATACAATATCGGACTGGAAACCATAGATTAAATGTTACTTAGTATTTGAAACATTTATAATGTAAGGGCAGTTATTGTACTACTCTTGAATTTCTTACCTTTCTCCACGATTTCCAATCTTTAGATGCTCCGCTTGGTACAGAATTTAGAATATCGGAGAGCACTATCCATTTTCTTTCTGCATCTTTCTGGGTAAAATTATGAGTAAATTTGCCGCTCATCAACATTTCATTCTCTTCCTTCTTAAAAAACTCGACCATCAGTCTCTTCTGATACTCGTTAACATAAATTCGTTTGTCCATATTAAATCTATGAACTTCCCACGTGCTCACACAATACAAACACTCGCTTCTAAAACAAACCTACTTCCTCTACAATTCTACTTCCTCAAACAAACACCACGCGGGAAGACTAGATGGCAACTAAGAACGTCTAGAAAGAATGACGTGATGATCCTAAGAGAAAGTATACTCGTGCAAAAGCAGCGTTGTCAAATCGTAACACTCGCGATGGTGAAGTTAAATCACAAACGTTCGAGATGCATCTCGAAGGGTGGTTAAGAATACGGTTTTCTTGTAGCCTTCGTGATGTAGCCGTTCGACACATGACGTGGGCGAGACCTGTCGAGCGATCTTAAGAATAGGCCCCGGTTCTCTTATTTTCGTTCGTGATGACGTCAAGCTCGTGCGGTCGAGTTCGTCCAACACCCCCTGGATATAGAAAACCTCCACACTGATTTGTGACGTCATCAAAGGTAGTCCGACCGGACAGCTGCGCAGATCGCAGTTATATTAGAAACCCTTACTTCGTTTGCAATTACTATTCTGGAAATGTATTACAAAAGATATGTTCATATGTAATATTCACATAAGTGAATTGTATGTTATTGTATGTTATATTTGTTTCAAGAATATCAATTTCCATAAGAATTCGTTTGAATGCATTTACCTTCAAGAGTGAGCTCAAGAACATATTTTTGCAGATACTTTACACTCCCAAGCATTTAACATTATTACAAGGAATATAGTGAAAACATAATGAAAGTAGTAAATTATATATAAATAATAATGTATGTGCAAAAAGTCCACTAACATTTATTAATACATTAACACATATACAATATTTTCAAATTATAAATTATTCAGTCAGATTTCTCAACTTCCTGTCAGAAATTTTACAAAATATTTGGTCTTTGATCTTCTTGCAATATTAAAAAAATGTATTCATTGCTGACAACATCTTAATTATGTGTTTTAAATAATATTCACTAGGACGAATACCATCAAAAAGCACGCATTCATTTGCAAACTCCGACAATCTAATTTCTCAATTAAAATAAAATTTAGTTATGAGATGAAATTGAAAATAAAAGGCAGCAACATATTGTATAATTAAGATGGAGCATAAAATTGTTTTTATGATTAAGAATTAGTTATATTTTTCCAATAAAAAACTTGAAATAACTTTTATTTTCAGTTATTTGCTTTACTGCATGGAGAGTATTAATATCCTGATAAATTTTCAGACACAGTCATCTTCAGTAAAAACATTTTTATAATCAAAACATATCCTACATATCTTAAATTACATTAATATTGTTAATGTTTCTTGGAAAATCTTGATTTCTTAATTTCGTCATAGCATTTTTCTGTATAAACTTGAATTCAAAGCACTATCTACAACTTCCGAAAGAGAAATCACTGGATGAGGATTCCACAATAGTTTTCCAAAGGAAACACGATCATCACTTTTTTTTAACAATTGTCCAAACTGGAAACACTGTAACTTTTCTCAAATTTTCCAATGTTATACAAGAAAACTGTTAATTATAAATTTGCTGCAAAACCACACCCGCAGAATCAACAGCTACCGGTAGGGAGTTCTTCAGCATTATTTTCGTTTCCACTGGAATTTCTCGCCTTGGTTACTAGAAGAGTTGGTAGGGCAGTCAAGAAATACGGAAGACCCCCACAATTTGTTTAATTGAGTGACACTCAATTTAGAAAATAATATTTCACCCGTCGTATCGCACATAACTCTTTCTCACACTGTATCATTCTCATGAAAGTGGCGATGGCAAACCTGTAAAATATTGCAAAAAATTAAAACCTGTTTAATATTAGTAAATAACTAACAGCAAAAGCATTTAAAAATCAAGAAAATAATTAACAAAGTACAATAAAAAGACAACCATCGGATTTAGCAAGGACGGATTAAAAATTAATTTGAATGGCTTTAGGATCTTAATTAAGTTCTGCTAAAATGTATAACCTAAAAATATTTGAAATTATTTAAATGTTCGTTTCTGTAAGCCTTATTATTTGAACTGTGTAATGTTTTAAGAGTAAAACTCACTGTAATAAGTTGAGTTCAAACTTGGTCTAATAGAAAATAAGTATTACTCGTTTTTGGAACATGTTGCAAAACATTCTAAAAGGGTTTCCGCAAGGAAATGACTACGAATAAAACAAATACTTAACTTACAGTGGATGTTCTTAAAGGATTGAATTTTGGCAATGTACAGCAGGTCATTTTCGTCGCATTTCAGTATCTTTTGAACACCAAATAGGCTCTACATGGACTTTAGAACCTTGTAAGCGCAGCACGGCAGTTTAGTACAGCGTATTTATAAGGCTTTTTGGAAGAAATATCACTGATACTGAATATCTTCACCGATTGAAAAAATCTTCACAGCTTTCCAATTATAACACACCGTTGCTACCAAAACAACTGACCATGTGGAAATCACGTTGTTGACTAGACTACCCTGGGCGCCATGACACTACGTCACAAGCTCAGTGTGGAGGCTTTCTATATCCAGGGGGTGTTGGTTCGTCTCGTCCCCAGGTCTCGACTCGCTTGCGCGTCATCGTTCTGCGGCGCCATCCATGTGCAGTTTTGGTTCTATTAGAAACGCGTTCGTGCAAACAAGATTTCACAGCGTCGTGTATCTTATTTTCACTAGGAATCCTATTTTTATTTGATAATTACTACGAATGAAGTCCAGTCCTGGCCATTGATTAATGTACTAAATGAAAAAGAAAATATAGTTTAGTCATGGAATCCACGAGGCAAAAAATGTACTTTTAAGCCTCATATTATAATTGAAATGCGAAAAGTACTATGCCAATTTAACGTAAAACTCATCAACAATGAAACTGGCTAGACATTATATCCTTAAAGTAATAAAGCCTTATGTAATTGAAGCAAATACATGACTTGACATGGAATATAATTTATGGGTGAAATCATTTTATCTTCTGGAAAATAAACCTCTACCTTTTGCTATCTGGAAATAAAATACTTTCACTCAAAATAATCGCAAACATATCCACCCAGTAAATACATTTTTATGTGCTTTATGGATCCAAACAATTACACATTTTTATTTTTGTTATAATGGCATAAATAGCTAACATATGTACAGAAATATTTATTTGCAAGTATTGTGAATACAACTGAAGGTATGCAGGTTTTGAAACAATTATCTCAATACATGAAAAACATGACACTCCCTCCATTCCTGTGTGCCATTCAAACGACATATAACATAGCAATATAATAAACACACAATGTTTATTGACAGAACTACACAAGCATCATGATGTCATGTTTGTACATTTCACACATAAATGCAAATGACTTCTTGCAATAAAAATTTGCTATGAAGAACATGAAGAACTATGAAGAACCTTACTGAAGTCGTTTTCAATTTCTTCATTTTCTTTGCCATTAATGTTGGCTGATCATGGCAATCATTGGCATTTTAACAAAATTAGTAATGAATATTTTACTTCACTAATTGAGCAAAGTTTGCTGAGTAGTGTGACTTAGCAATCACACTCTTCAGTAGTAAAACTATCTCTGTTGAAGAAAATGCTAGCCAACTTCGACAGAACTGATAACTGACTTTTACAAGCATAAAATTCTCTCAGATAATTGTCAGAAAGTTTACTCATTACATACCAAGTGACTGAAGTAGCATAATAAACAGCTACTTCTGTAGGTAGTGAAAGTTTCCCTCTGTCCGTAATACAATTGTAGGATATATCAAGTTCCTTCTCTAGAAGTAACCATGAAGGACAGACAGCCACTTCCCTCTCCTGAAGGTTCTGAGAACTGCGAAGCCAGCAATGTAAGTCAAAATTGGAAAAATTTCGTCTGGAATTTTCTCTAATTCAAAACTGGTTTCCAGTATTGCAGAAAATGGGCCTACATCAATATCATAAGACCTATCTTTAATGGGCAGAAGTGTTTTTAAATGTACGTCACCGTTTTGAGCACAGAAAATAACATTTCTAAATCTCAATTTTCTTTAATTTTCTAGCACCTGAACCTAGCTTCAATAAAAGTTTGGCTCTTCTTAGCTGTCTAAATGAGCTAAAACCGACTTTCCAAATTGTCATTTTGGAATCTGCTTAACAAAATTTAGTTGAAACAACACCTTTCAAACAAGTATGCGATTACAGAAAGAAAAGTCTCTGTTATGATCAGAGAGTTGAATGTTTGTGATGAGAGAGTGACGGGCGGGAATTGAAGCCAGTCAAATCCTCACCCATGATTTAAAAAAATGCCTCAAAAAATTAACAGAAGAATCAGTTTCCTGTGATGGCTTCCCTGTAAGGATCGTTAAATCTTTTTCTTTTCAGGACTTCCTTCACATTGCAAATTTTCCACCACTTAACTATTATATCAATGAAACCAGCTGTTGAAAGGACATCCTCAAACATTTATGGGTGATCTTTAGGTATATGATGTAAGGCAGTAACATTATTTTCATGAAAAACTTTCAATGCCAGATTCATATTTGCTTCTGAATAGAAGTGGGGAGAAAGACTATGCCCATATTTGAGGACATTTTTCTCTCAAACATACTCTCCAAATGCTTGTACTTTGCACACGAGATAATATTTCTGTCATTCCAACCTGGTAACTTAATTGCCCTATCAGCACTCTTCTTAGTCTCCCAATAATTTTGAATGCACATTAAAATATGGACTATATCAAAGACAAAAAAGGAATCTTGAAGAATGAAAAGGATGTACTATATTCGTCGTTAATTCATTATTAGGACAAAGAAGTTCGAAGAGTTTCCGTTCACCGAATGGTTATCTGACACTAATGCTACACCAATAAATGCTATTTCTTCAATTTTTTCAGCAAAGAAAAGGGCGTAGTCTTAAGAAGTTCACCTGACTGGTTGATAATAGGAACAATGCATACTACATCCCTGTGCTGAGACCTTACTGATGGCACCATAAATACCAGAGCCCTTTTTGCCTACTGTTCACAATCAGAGCGACTTGTTCCATATATCTTACCCCTTTAAAAGTGAGCTGGGGCTGAATATAAATTTCATCTATTTTCAAGCACACAAGCTTTTCGGTTGCTGTTAGATGCTGCAACCTACTCTTCAAAAAACGAGCACTATCTAGAGTTAAATTTGGCAAACTAATGGGGAAATAATTTCTGCAATTTGCGTTGATGGGGCAGAAACATTAACCCACATTTCAACAAGGCACTGTAGGCTGATGGAGAATGAACACATCAGCTAAAACCATGGTTTGATTACCATATTTTCTTAAATTCTTTGGCCTCTGAGAATTCACAAGTTGTTCCACAAGAAACCTGAAACTAGCTAATTCCTCATACCATGGCAAAGTATCAAAATACTGATAGCATGTTCAAACTTGCAAGTTTTCTGGGGCCAAGCCTCTTGAACTTAACACCAACCATCAAATTCTCAAGAGCATTGCGGAAATTTAGAAAAGGACTCTTCATTGAGAAATCTTTCACCGATACCTTGACATTCCTAACCTTTACCTCAAAGTGCAAAGACTCGTTAACAAAAATGATGCAAAATTACCGATGAATAATTTTCTAGTGATCATACTCAGAAAGAGTTCCTTCTCCAACTTTACACACGACCAGTTTCTCTTGGAAAAGCCACAGATGACAACATCCAGAACAGTACCATGTAAAGTCGACAGTTTCTCTCTTTCCACGTCTTAACTTTCACTTATTGCTAGCTCCAAACGAGTTTCCTCCACATCAGCAAGTCGTTTTACACACGATGGGGTTTGTGATAGGTACTGCGGAGTGTTGGGAAAAATTGTGGGCACAGCATTCTCAACTAGTTGGAGGCGCTCACGAGGGTACTTTATACTGCGAGCAAAACTTCTGCCGACTCGACAGCCGGGAGTGGGGGAGAGCGGTGTTGCCACTTACCTCGGGCGGCAGACACGTGGTCGTTCTTGCGTCAGATCAGCTGTTGAGGCATACCATAGTCGAATATTACTTACAAGCCATGCTGTACAACCTGGCAACACTGGAAAGCGTTCCTACTGTTCCTAGACTCCCGGAAGAAGCGGTCCTACTGCCGCCAGGGAGGCAAGCTGCTCTGAGCGTTGCAATCAAAGTTTATTGAAGTTTTCCCTCGTTTCTCATTGAATAATATTTAAGTTTTTTTTTTCATGCCGGAGTTAAAATACCAACAAATCTATATTATCTTTATATTAAATAAACCTACAGGGTTGGTTCTAAATGAAATGGAAGGGAATTTAGATTTAAAATAAATAAGAAATAACTTAATATTATTGAATTTATTGGTATGTTCTTTGCTTTCTTTTTTTGGTATTTTGCTGCTGATTATTGATATTTTTAGTCAAATTATTTAAAATAATGTTCACAAAAATTTCAAGTACTTTTCTATAAATACATAAAGCACTTGTGCCACACACTTCACAATATTCATCAATTAATGAATTCAGATTCACCAACACCAGATCGCATAAAAGAGATTTTTGATTTTTAATTCCAAGAAAGTGTTCCTTTTCTCTTCATTTCTACAAATAAATTCAAACAAATTTAAAACATGTTGTAAACACAATTTGACATTTTTGTTGCTACACATAATCCTCCACGTTGTAAGTGAGCAAAATACTCATTTTGAGTCATCACACCTTTACTTTCTACTACCAATGACTTACAAAAGTTACTAGTAATTTTATTTGCAACTTTGTTACTTGCTACACCACTTACATATAGCAGTACACCCTCATCAACATCACATTGAAGATAGTTTGCATCTATAGATTCAGAATGTGAAACATACCACTTTGTGTCTCATTTCTCCATTAGAAGAACTTTCAACTTCATTGCAACTAATTGCAAATCACTGATCTCCAACAGCTTTCTAACCCGTATCTTCTTTTCAGATTCAATAATTTGCCTGTAACTAACATTATAATTACAACCAGACATTCGTCGGTAAACAGTGAACCGCGTTTCAGTATGGTCAGATTGTAATTTCCCAAGAAGAATATAATTGACAGGATAGTTATTGTAAGCATAATATATAAATTTAATTAAGGTGACTGAGGTGTCATACAAAGCTTCAAAAGTATCAGCGGTTAAATAACAACCCTCAGATATTCTCCAAACATCAAGCCAAAAAAACAAATTTTTTTAGGAATACCAACAATCTTCATTGTCAGAATCAAGAACAGGGTTCATGAAAGGGTTTTATCATTCTTCTTCCCTTATGAGGATTTTTTACATTGAAAACATCCCACCAATTCTTAATAATTTGCAAAAACCCTGCAGTTCCTTCCATTCGTTCTGCTTTTACAGCAGCAATAGTACTGTCATAAAATATACTTGCATAATCCTAATTCAAGCAAATAAAAGTTTTTGGTGGAAACTACAGATTTTTTTCTTTGCTTACTAAGTAAGTCGTTTTCCCAAGAAACTCCAAAACTTAGCAGTCTTTATGTCAATAAAAATACCACCAAAAGCCAGTACAAAAGTTGTATCAATACTGTATATTTTCATTACAGCTATTCTTCACCTGAAACAAAGTATCATTCATCCAAATAACATTTACATACAGTAGAATGGAATGGTGATTAAATGATATTCAAAATAATTTAAATTAAATTTATTAATTTTTTTTACAATGGGAAATTCCACTTGAATTCTTCACTCCAAGACTTGGTGATT